>WJFB01000568.1:0-55899 GCA_009870185.1 Pygmarrhopalites habei
AATTTTTTTATTTTTTTAAAAAAGTACCTCGTTGGCAAATTCCCTGCCATTATCTGATTGCAAAATTAAAGGTGCACCCAGCTCACAGAAAATTTCCACAATATGTTCAGCCGCCTCCGGAGCTGTTTTAGTTTTGAGTGGTCTGAGACGGACAAACTTCGTAAGATGATCCTGGTAATTCAATATGAACTTGTAAGGCCCATCTGGCTGACTTTGAAAGTCAATTAAATCCACCTTTAAAGTGAACATAATATTAAAATGGTCAGTACATTCTATTCTTCTATAGTATATAATTCTATTGTTGTTTAATAATTCGCATTAAAGATTTTATACATGCATCTTGTTTTGTAAAGCAAAACAAGACGAAAAAAGTTTACCTGGCATCTAGAGTTGAGCTGGCTTGACAGAATGGATCGGACGACAATTGACTTTTTAATTCTTCCTCGTTTGAGTTGACACTCCTCACATTGTTTAAGAAACTCCAAAATTTCCTCCTTTGTAATGTTCGCGTAATTTTCAGAAATTTTCAGATGTTTGTACATTACGTCTCTCCCTCCATGTCCGGTGAATTGATGGGCCGACGAAAGCACTTGGAAAATATCTTCGATGGGGAGTATTCGTTTGGTAGTGCCTTTTTTTCGTAAAATAGTTAGTGGTATTACTTTCGAAGATTTCGAATGTTTTGTGATAATAGTAATCATCATCAGATCGTTTTTCTGTCTCGGAGAATTGTTGCAGGCGGGTTATAATTTGCTCAATTTTCTCCGCCGAATAATTAGGACAATTTTTCTTTTTGTTTTTTTTCAACGCTTTAACTTTTTCTACAAATATTGATTCCCGTGAGTCAGCCATTGTTGCTTATTTAACTTCAGATGACAAAATACAAGAAGGGAATGCAAGGATGAAGGCAATGGACAGCTCTAGAAAAGGGCCTACGTGACAACAATCTAATCCTTTTTCCTGTTCAAGGAAATTTACTAATGAGTCATTTTCTGACTCATACATTCCTTCACATGGGCTTTGCACAAGAAGGAACTAGAATGTCCCTTCTCATGCTGTGTAATATTTGTCAATTTTCCACTCTGTATCACATTTGTTCTATAACCAGTAAAATATTGTCCATTACTTATTTTATGGTGACGTGGGATAAATAAATATGAAATTGTGTTAATCATTAGTTATTGGTGATTTGCAGCATCGAAATTTGTTAAGTACATTGATTAAGGGTCGGAGTACATTGACCAATGCACCGAGTACATTGACTAAAGTGCTGAGTACATTGACTGGCTACCGGAAACATTGACCAGTCACTGAGTACTTTGACTAGCTATTGAGCACATTGGCTGGTCACTGTGTACATTGACGGCCCGGAGTACTTTGGCTGCAACATATATATTATTTATACAAATGTTGAGAGCGCTACAGCAAAGGAATAATTTTTAATTTTATTACTACAGTATTTATGATGACTGAATGAGTGTCAATTTTTTCAAAAAATTTTTCTTCTTCTAGGTACTATGATCCATAAGAGTGGAGGTGATTATGCTTACGTTTTGGAATCCTTTGGTGCACTGCCGGCTTTCCTGTATCTTTGGGTAGCTCTTATTATTATTGTCCCTGCTGGCAATGCAATTTTGGGTAATTAATTTAATTCTCCACATTATTCTAAAAATTTATCTAATGACCTCATCACTACAAGCAAAAAATGTAAATGTTTGCTTTTCCTCCAGTCAAATAAGAAATCATTTAAGTGTTAGAACGTCAGCACATTTTTGTGACAATAATTAAAATTTTTGTGTACATTAAAAAGGTTTGACCTTTTCATCGTACATATTGCAACCTTTTTGGCCGGAATGTGAGCCTCCTGATGTCCCTGTACGTCTTCTCAGTGCAGCCGCTATAGGTTCGTGAGAAAATGGTTTCCATTTTAATTAGTCTCTCTCATCCTGGTATCTCTGGATTTGTGTATCATTTCCCCTTTACACACACACACACAATCTACATCGATATTAATGTGAGAGACATTCAAGCTTGACTTTTGCGAGACAGACGCCGCGCGCCGTCGCGTTCTTTGATTTTTGTTTTTTACAAGTCATGATCTCCTCTCTCTCTCACACACACACATACACACACACACTCATAACGTATGATTTAGACATCTTTTTTCTTCATCATCATCATCCTGATGATCATTCCCGGCGTCATGGCATGTGTGTGCGTGTCGTTGTGTTGATGATATCTTTAGTAGCTTCACACTTAAATTAGTACTAACTGATTTACTGGATGATGCGTGTGTTCAGAAAAAACACACTTCATTAGTGGGATGTGTGTGTGTGTGTTTGTAGAGAGAGAGAGTGACATTATTATACACACACAAACACCCTCACTTTCACTGTTATGAGCCATATAGTAATGTGTGCTCATCTCTCCACCCTCAAACATTGTCCTCCTCCACTCTCTGAATTTATGTAAGTAGTGTTAATGTTTTTTGTATTAATCATAACCCCTGTGTGTGTGTGTGTGTGTGTCTACAGCCCTCCTTACAGCAATAAATTGTTACAATGTGAAATGGACGGCGAGGATCCAGGATTTTTTCACAAGTATGAAAGTCCTTGCTTTGGTTGTCATCATCATCGCCGGAGTCGTGGCTTTGTGTATGGGGACAACTGAAAATTTGGCAGACCCTTTTGAAGGGACTACTAAAGAACCTGGGAAAATTGTCCTCGCCTTCTACTCTGGCCTCTTCTCTTATGCCGGCTGGTCAGTCAATTTTCAATGAAATGACTTTAAATTCTTTTTCAATAAAAACCCGACTCGGACTGAAATAATTGATTGATTTAAATCTGCAGGAACTATTTAAACTTTTTAACAGAAGAGATTAAGGAGCCCAACAAGTAAGTCCCTTTTTTTCTATGCCTTGTTTTGAATTTTAATAGTTAATAGCAAACAAAATGTTTTGTGTGTCAGAAATCTTCCTCGTGCCATTTGTATCTCCCTTCCCCTCGTAACAGTCATCTTTACCTTGGCCAATGTAGCATATTTCGTGGTTCTCACAAAGGCAGAAGTTCTTGCATCCAATGCTGTCGCTGTGGTAAATATTTGTTTCATGATGAATGATGATTAATTGAGATTTAAGTTGGAAAATCACATTTCCTCATTTTGTGGGGGGACTGAGAAATGGAAAGAGAAAGTAAATTGAGTGTCCTGTATGTTCTGTGTCTAGACATTTGGTGACAGACTATTAGGGGTTATGGCTTGGTGTATGCCCATGTTCGTCGCTTGCAGTACATTTGGTGCCCTTAATGGAGCCATATTTGCGTCATCCCGTTTAGTATTTGTTGGAGCGAGGGAAGGTCATTTACCACGAGCTCTGGCTCTCATCAATGTGTCAACTTACACCCCGATTCCAGCTCTTATCTTTCTCGTACGTTTCTTCTCTCTCTGGAAATTAATTAAATATACTAACCTGTGATTTGACATTGAACGTGTGTATTATAGGGTCTCATGTCCATCGTCATGTTAATTATGAAAGATGTGTATGTCCTCATCAACTACTCGTCTTTTGTGGAGGCTAGTTTTTGGGGTGTCTCTGTAGCTGGTCTTATATGGCTAAGATATCGAGATCCAAAAGCAGAACGACCGATTAAGGTAAACAAAATTTTATTTTTTTAAAACTGTGTGTGGTTCACTTGCATTTTTGTAAAAAAAATATCTTTTGGGAATTTCCCTTTCGGAAATCAACGAAAGAGAAAATTATCTTAAGGCATACTTCCTTTACAGACAGAAAAAAAATACAAGACTCTTTTTAAAAATCCTGAAAGATGACTTTACAATTTGTCATTCCTCCCTAACGTTAACGTCCATTTAATTTGTCCTTGAATCCCTTGACCACACTGACCAGCTGCAATTGCGCTTGATGACAAATCATTATGGGGGGCCAGCGTAGTCAGACTGACAGACAGACTTTACATACATTTAATTCACTATATACTTGACTTGTAAATAGGCTATTACTACTTTACTACTACACTGTAAAATGACTGAATGAGATTTTAAATGTAGGACTGGTGTGTGTGTGTGTGCTCCACGAGTTTGTTGTGTGCCATGAGAGAGGAGAGAGTAATCATTTGATGAACATTAATGATGGCTATAAATATAAATCATAGTCACAGTTAATTTTTGATTTAACAAATCCACAACTGTGCAGGTGTATTTTTAAATTGTGATATCATTCCTGGATTACGAGACCATTTTAATTTATTCCAACACACACACACAAACTTTTGTCGGATGATCTCGAGACATAATACTGATTATTTGAGGTGTTCTTGCGTAATGGTAGACTTTATATGGAATGAGGATGAAAAATTAATTACGCACAATTTAATGCCATTGACTGGATTTTACAGGTCAGTCTGGTTTTTCCAATATTCTTCCTTGTCATTCTATTCTTCCTCGTGTGTGTCCCAATTGCCTTGAACTCAGCCTCAGAGATTGGAGTGGCACTCATCATTGTAGCATCAGGGATTCCATTCTTCCTCGTCTTCATCTACTGGAAAAATAAACCCCAGTGGCTCAAGCGATTAGGAGGTAAGTTCTCATTTGTAATTAACATTTCTTGTCATCTAATACTAAAGCTTCATGATATGTGTAAAGTATGTCGTACGCACACATACGTGTGTGTCACACACACATGTTGAGAGGAGCTACTGTTTTTAATTCATTTTCTTCTATTCCCAGTCTTGCTCTCTAAAATTAAGCGAAGAATAATTTGTATAACATGACTTATACAAAAATTGTACAAAAATGTCCACAATATCTCCGAGCATTGAAAAACGATTTAGTATTCTTTTGTAAATTCTTCTTCTGTCCCTCTTTTTTTGTCTTTTGTCTCCCAGTGAAAGTTGTCTACCAATACGAGACACTTATTTACTGGTCTTTTAAAATTACATTATCCATGCTTTAAACTCTAGTACTACTAAATACATTTTATGTGATTAACTCTCCCAAAGAAAGGAAACTCAAAGTTTGTTCTTGTTTTGTTTGTTCTGTTTTAACTTTACAGCTATTGGTACGTCAAATGCCCGGGACGGTGAAGACGGACCGCTTGTACGCACTAATCCCCGTTTCATTTTCCCAACTTTCCCCTCTGACAAAGATCGAAATAATATTAATAGTAGTGTCAGTCAGGATCAAAATCCGTAGAACTTGTTTTTTTAATACTATACACAATCCATTCACATCTTTTCTATTCTTTTCTTCCATATAATCTGTATTATCTGTCGTCTTGTACATAAGTATACACAGTGAATTAATGCACTCTTATTTTTGTAAAGATAATCCTTGTACATAATTTAATTATAACACATTAATTAGAGTCATCCACGTACATGTATGACAAAGTCAATGCTCCTCATCCCTGCCATTCGCTTACTTTTATTCGCAATCGTAGGTCAATATCAATGACTGTTGAGCACTTTTTGGCATGATATGATTTCAATGTAGTCAATAATGCATTTTGAGAGAGAGAGGCAAAGATGATAATTCATATAAATTGTGATATGGTTAATGTGTACCTTTGTATATAAAATAATATGCTACTACATTATTATTAAATATTTGTGATCGCCATAATTTTTGACTCTGATCCTTTTGAGCCATCGCTACAAGGCTCAACGAAATATGTATAAATGCTTTTTCAAGCACTGATGTGATGTATTTTTTTGAATAGTGAAAGTGTGTAGGTCCATATTTGTACTGTGAAAATTAGCGTGATAATACCTTAGATATTATAACGTTTTCTCTTCAATTTTGTCATAAAAAATAGGTAAAAAATTACACAAAAGATTAAAATGCAATGGAATACAGTCGTAGTTCTTGTGATGTTCAACATTTTTCTGTCATTCCTCCTTCTGCCATATTTAATTTAAACTAGACTTTACAAAACAAGTTTCAACTTTAAAGAATGTGATACTATTATTAATTATATACACAGGGCAATCATACCATGAATTTTATAAATGGCCAACATTTTTTCCAAAAGAGGATACCCAGAGTACCTGAGGTCAAAGTATGCATGAATAAAATGACCGTTCAAAGAACACACACAACTTCTTCCAATTATTTTAAAGGGCAATAACACATTTCAGTGTGTATAATTACGTCTGTGTAGATGAATGTGGGTATAGTCAGGGGTGTATCATATTTAAGAACCAACTCTGATTTATTTACTGATAATGTAATCTATATTTATGGATGCGATTCCATTTTTGATCGTCTTATTTTTACTTTAATATCATGATATACAGAATCTGTGTTACAGAGATGTATGAATAATTATCCTTCGTATAAATTTGCACAGGAGAAGAACGAGAGTAGGTACTGTGTGTGTGGAGAATTCATTTTTGCGTCCACAATCTTTCTTTAATAATAAATTGGTAAAGCTTGCATGAATCAAAATAATTTTTTGTCCAGTGTATTTTACGGTTGAATTTTTTTTTGCTTGCTTTGCATGTTCTTTGATTGATTTATGTTGAACGTAAATATAATTGTAGGAACAACTTGTGGTATTTTGATTTTCAGTGCGTTTATCTCCAGTAAAATAACACCAATAAAATGTCACTAATAAAATTATTATTTGTGTAGAATTTTGGAAAATGTCGCAGTAATTTTGACTGCTTAATTTTCTCCTTGTGTCGTCCACGTGCTTTTTAATCTAAATTAATACTGTTTTCCATCCAACACTTTTTCTTTACCTCTGATTATGTACTTAATACATTACTTTTGATTCATTTCATTCTCAAATAATTGCTGCATGCTCCATACATTTATGTATTAAACCAAAGTTCAATTTCCATTAACCCTTTGGATGTGGCCATCAGTAAATACTGATGACCACAAATATTCTCACATTTAGCATATTATACACACATACAACACGCATACAACATATTTTCTCACAAATATTTGTGAGAAAAGTTTGTTTGTCGTCAGTCTCTCTCCCTCTTGTCTTCATGGTCATGTTCAAAGTCTGTCCATATCTTGCATCCTTTATTGACTAATTTATATTTATTAGTTTTAGACCACGCCAGAGATTTTGGAAATTATACACAAATACCCCTTCCATGTATTTTTAGTTTTCGATGTAAATTTTCCAAATGATTATTTGTTTGCTTTGTCTAGACCGAACTCTCTGACTTAAATATGGCTAATCAGTGTTTTAGTATTCGGTGACGCTTCATTTACAGTCTTAGAAAACTAACATGCATCTATATATAGATCTCCTTCCTGAATGTAAAATGTCTAGTGTGTAATTTCAAGGGATATTAGTTTGTTCAATTTTATTTATGTATTTTAATACACTATTTATCTTATGACGTTAAAAGATGTACTCCAATGTATTGTGTTTAACCCGAGTGTTGAATTTTTTAACATTAGATTCATGCGATCGAAACAGCGCACTGTTTTTCAAAGGTCTTTGATTTTATTATTTCATATTCCATTAATTATTATTTGTCTAATTATTATTAGTTTCTAGTTGAAGCAAATATACTTTCAGAACGTTTAAAAGCACATTTAGTCGTTTTAATAATTTAAAAAATGATATTTTTGTGTTGTTTGAATGTTAATTTTAGAATGATCCCTTAATTTTTAATATTTTGTTTGGAGGATCGTCCACTAAAGATTTAATGCCGATTCGCTTTAAATATTATTCTGAACGAATGCTTGACAATTTAATTAATTTTTTTAAAGGTCTTCTCCCAGAAAATCAAGACAAGGGCCTTTGAGCAAGGATCATGATGCATACCCTACAACGTCTATTCACATTTAAATGATAAATTATTGTTAACTTTACAAGAACTCTATATATGCGCTAATCATGGATGAAGGTTGTAGTTTTTTTTATTGCGTCCGTTATTGAGACAAATAATTAATTTTTTTGGTTGTAAACACGATAATCCATCACTGACTAAAATTGCCAGTGAATTTTAGTAATTTTACGAACTTTCTTTTTCAGTAACTTTTTTCAGTCAATGATGAAAAAACTTTTGGGACAATAATTAGATTAACATTTTGGAAAACTGATGACTGGGAATTCTCAATAATAATTACAAAGAAAGGAAAAATTTTCACATTTCTGGATTAAATATGGTCAGTAGTGTAACAAGTTTTTAAACAGATAAAATCGCTTTCGTAGTTCTTCTCTTCAAACAGCGTTATATTAGTTACATAATATGTATAAGATTTGACACTGCCATTAGAGATTAGTAAAATTAATGATAATATTAATTTAAACCATGTTGCTCTTACCCTGTGGGACTACTATATGTTTTGTATGGCTTTCATACACATAAGTGGAGTAAGAGAGGTGACAATTTTCACACAACTGACAATGAGTAACTGATAAATCATCACTGAACAGCGAAAGTGTGTGTGACCACATAAAGTGTAAATGTGAGCTTACATCCTAATTCATGTCATGGCTGACGTCTGAAGAATCTCAAGTTGAACAAAAAAAAGAAAAAAAAGTCAGGTTTTGGAAGAACAGACTTTAATTTATGAATTCTCTGTACAGTAAATGTTATTTACTTTTTTTTGTAAAACAAATTAAGTACATAATCAACTGTCTCGCACTAAATATAAATATGGGTAAAGATAATTAATTGTTAAGTAAACAAATATAATTTAGGCGTCTAGGAAAGAATGTTATATTTTATAAGATTTTACTGTACACACTTACATATATATGGTACATGATAATTAATGTTAAAATTAATATCGTTGTGTATTTTTTATTTATTACATGTCAATACTTTTATGTTATGGTTGACGAGGAAGGAGAAAGTTGGGAGAAAGTGTCAAAGGAGCCCGTAATGTGTTTAATACAGATTTTTTTGCTGTTTAACTTTCCATGGAGAGTCTTTCGTCGTCATCCATTTGTTGTTAATAAATTATATCATAATAATATTTATCAGTCATTCCACCTGAACAGTAGACCTGCTACCGTGTCCATTTTTTTAATTAATTTTTTTTCGATTGTGCATGTTCTGTCAGTACACATTTAGCTAGCATAGATTTCAATGTCATCATCACCAAATTTTATTAGGTACCCTACTTTGCTGAAGCATGAGATTTGTTAAAAATTATAAAGAAAAACGTGAATGAACATTCTCGTAAGTACAATTCAGTACGCAGTGAAATTAAAATGTTTTTAGTCTTTCACTTTCCAAATAATGTCAATTAATTTGAAAGATTAGTGAATTTAAGTAACCGTCAAGCTGAACAACCACTTTCTCTCGCTTTCCCCTACACAATTCACTACATTGTACACAAGAAACTTTTGGCATCCCTCTGATAAAATTTCAAAAAAGAACAAATTGATATTTTGAAAATTTTCAAATTGACATTTATGCCATTTTCGATTTAAATGCTTTTAGAAAGACATTTTGCTTTTTTCATTACATAGTAATTTGTAAGAAATGTAATTTTATCACTCCATGTCAAATGGAAAAACGATTGTCTCAAAGGTTCCTTTTTGTGTTCCAAGAAATGCTTTCTCTGGTTACGTTGTAGTTACGTTGGACTTTCCCTGACTTTCACTGATTAGTATACACAATTTTTTTCTCTTACACATCGAAATCCGTATACATTTCTTTTTGTATGTAGATTACAATGAATACAGTAGAAAATGATTTTCACTTTTTTTGAAAATTCATTTTCTTCATCCTTTTGTTATTGAAAGGCATTCACTTGAGTATTCTTTACACGATTTGTGTGTGCCTGTGTCTATTCATACCTAATTCACTGCTCACTTATTATTTTAGAAAAAGATAAAATTTCCACATTCTAAAATTTGTGTGTGTGTGTGTAAAATCCATGAAAAAATATTGAATCCTATAATCTCTCCTCTTAATGATTTCTTATTTTATAAATAGCACCCCCTCCTCTTTCCAAAAGTTGCCGTGATTTCCTTCATAATTCTTGTTCCCAGTAGTCGATTCTGTTTCCTATTCAGAAATTCCAATCCATATGCATTTTGTCATTTAAAATCAATAATTTTTACAACGTATTAGTACAGAAGAATGTGAACATAAATATTTATAGTACTTATTTACTTGATTGCAAGAGTATTTTTCTTTGGTCTCCTCTTCTTTTTGATCCCTGGTCGATGAACGAGAAATGCATTGTCCAGAACCATAAAGTCATACGAGAGAATGCACATTGCAAAACCCTAGAGTCAAAAGGAAGAGCAAAATTGATTAGGTATCGGACAATTAAGTTTAATAAACTTAGTTTATTAAGTCAAGTGTAAGTATCGAGGGAAAGGTCAGTCCTTTAAATCAACTAAAAGTAGGACAACTTGGAGTGAATCAAAATTACGGGGGCAAACAATTCCAACTGTTTACAGTGCATATATTATCATTATGTCTTCCGCATCGATAATCTCCCTCATTTGACATTCGTGACGAAAACAATTTGGAATATTGATCCAATAATTATTCCGAATGAGAGAGAGAGAGAGAACAGATAAACGAAGAGAAAAAGTGAGATAAAAAAACTGGCTCTCATCTTATTAATTTAGGATTGCATCAATACATGAAAGTCGACACAGGTAAGTAACTGTAAGATTAAGTATCAGTTGTGACATTCAGAATTAATTTCGAAAAGGAGGACACTTTCGTTGACCTAGACCGTTCCCATTTGGTCAATAAATTGTAGCCTTTATGTAAGTGTAATTTGCAAAAAAACAATACAAGATGACAAAGACTAGGACAGAGAATAGGTCAGGATAATTCTCAAATTGGGGGGAGTTGGTAGGGGATAATGACAAAGTAATTATTATGTATGTACAAAAAATAATTTTCCATGACAGTAAATACACTGTACACTATACTCGGAGGAGAAATGTAGGAGGAGGAGGCTCTCTACCTCTAACACAACGATAAGTGAAGGGCGAAAGCTATACCGTAAACAAATAGTGCAGAAATTCATCAAAATTCATGAATTACCTGACTCATTTTGTCTCGCAAACCTTCCCAAGTCAGTCTTTCATCGTACCATGGTTCTTGGTTCGTCCCTAGGTAAATGGGCTCCCAGAACTACAATACAATGTTAAGTTATACAATAAATGTTATGTTTACTAATTATGTAAAATTATTCAACTATGCAGCTCTGTAAAAACAATATAATCCTTTATCTCTCCCACTTTTACATGCAGAACATGATAATTTGGATGACACACACACACATTCAGATGTAGGACAGTTTTGGTAATAAAAATAATTGTATAGTTAGATAATAGACTTTTAATGTTGGACATGAGTGCTGTGTGTTAGTAGGTAATGTATTTAATGTTATAAGCACCTGAAATGGTCGTTTCCTCTTAGCAACAACTAATACATTTAAATTGTCAGGATTGTACGGAGTTTTGAGCCAATTATTGTACCTAATGACAAGGGAGAAGAAAAAACATAAAACACAAACATATAAAATGGTCCATCATAAAATATAATGCTTCAATGTGTTGGAGGATACCACCCCACTTGCCGGGTAGTAATTAGCCTTATTTAGCAAATTTTTCGGGATCTAGATGATGACAACTTACTTGGGTACTTTGTGACATTCCGGACATACATATTTGTGAAAAGGCACTGCATTATTTCCTTTGAGTAATTGTAAAAGGTCAGCCTTCGTGTCAGGGATACTCACCGTTTCCTCCACTAAAAAATTGAAAAATTTCAATGTATGACAAACTGTATTGGCAATCCATCAATTTTTCTAAAAAAGATTTACCTTCAAAAATGGGCAAAACATAAACTCGAGGATTGGGTGGCTGGTTCTGAATCCCTTTTTGAATATTTAATAAAGTCAGAGCATCTTCTCTGAGAGTCATCTCAAGGAAACGTGGGATTATGTCTACACTGGGATACAGTTCCTTTTTTAACAAAATAAAAATCATATTACAATTATGTATCCGTTTTTAATTTAAAAGTACTGTCAAAATTGGAATTACGATATCGGAAGCAAGTATAAAATGAGTTTGAGCTTGTCTCCTTGCCAAATTCCTGGCCACATTCACGGGATAAGGCAAATTTTTATCTTTTCTGAACGACGGGATGTCATCTCCAAACTCCGGAATTTGATTACAATTCACTAACCCCACAATCAAACAAAAATTTTAAAAAACTTTCATCACGTTCTGTATTATCAAAATAATTATTAAGCGGAGGAAGCAAAGACACTATACAGTCACAAAATAAGGAGAGAAAAGTGCACGCAAAAATTTGTCACCTGGACTTTTGAAAATATCTGCAGGTTCCGGGACAACGGTGTCTTTCAAAAACCTCGTGTCCATGAAAACATGGAAAGTGACCAATTGTTTGATCAACGGAGTAGTACATTCCCTCAAAAAATGTATCCGTCTATCAGTCTCTTCAAAATCTTTCCCAGGAGCATAAAGCGCAATGGATATAGGACCTTCCCAACGTTCCGCGAGTGGTACTAAATTCTCCATGAACCGAAATTCTCCATGAGTCGTGTAAGTAATTGACTCATTACACTCAAAAGTCCATGAGGCTGACACGTAGTTTGTGAACACTGTGTACTTGTCATGTTGAAATACAACTCTTTTCCCTGTCACACTCTTCGCTGTCTCATTATCCCCAAAACTTTCACTTCCCCTTTCTCCTCCTCCACGGAAAACACGAGATGACATCCCATCACTCCCAGGAGGATCACTTTCACTTTCATTCAATTTAATCATAACATTGTTATTATCAAGGAGGAGGGCGGAGGGCACTGGAGGGTCGAGATCTGTGACAGCACTATTACTACTACCCGTGAAAAATGTATTTTGCGAAGTGGCCGATCGATTCCGTCGATAACTTATTATTTGCATTGTAGACTCGGAAATGATGACCGGAGTCCTCACACTCATCAAGACCGTTTCCTTAGTCTTGACAACGATTGTGAATCCATCCAGACCTAAATTCCGGATGACTGTGTAGTTGAGCACAAATGTGGCACAACAAATGAATGCAAAGACGTAGAGACTTCTTTTCCGGTACATTTTGTGCATTTCCATCAGGACAACTCAAGAGTTGATTCTTCCTCTTCCAACTCCCCACACTAACTGAACAACAAGGAGAGAAGAGAAAATTGGCGCAAAAAAATTGGTGGGTACTTTGTGGTCATCAAAGATTAAAATGTGGTGAATTGCAAATAATGAGGAGGAGGAGGAGGGAATTAGAGATAACTAGTAAACACGTTGCAGCGTGAAGTGAATGCCACATTTCTCTTTCTCTCTCCTTCAGCTTCTTTTTCGGGGTTTTTTGAAACGGGACAAGCCCACACACACTTCACATTTCGTTAGACTGGAGGAGATGTCATGATATATTTTTTTGTAACGTTGGATTAATTGTACTGAAATTCTCTGGAGACGCAAAAATAGAGTTTTTACTTGCTGTACGAAGTAATTCCGTATTTGTACAAAATAATGAGTTAACACAATCACATTGGAGGAAGACCACCACTTTCATTTCCCATTTCACCACCAATTCACTCAAGTCTTCTGTCAACATTTTCAATTTTTGATGAGTCCAACACTAACTGGAGAAAGTCTCATTAACAGAGGAACAGCCGGCGAGAGGAGGGACAGAAGCTTTCTCTCCCTCCTTTCTCTGGAGTTGGAGTGAAAAAAATCCCAAGGTGAGAAATTTAGTCATGGTCTTCACTCACTTTCTCTCTCTCTCCGTCTCCGTCCACGTCCTCTGAATTAGTGGAAAGCACATCTCAATAAAACTACCTTAGCTAAGCATAGTTAGTGTTATATAGTCCACATATAATAATAATATAGAAGAGGACTGAGCGAGGAGAATAAATTGAGTTCGATTTTCTTCAAAGTATCCAAACTTTCATTTTCCTCCTTTCTCTCTTCTGTACGTCTCTCTCGTTCATTCATTCTCTGTGTGTGGGTGTGTGTGGTGTGTCAGAGGAGTAGGTGTAGAAAACGAGTGTGTTCTTTATGGAGGAGAGAGAGACACACACACACAAGAAAAATAGGTTCACAATTCACATCGAACTCTCTGTCTTGTTGGTATGAGGAACGGTCGTCCTGGTCCGACGAAGACGAATCCTAAATCCATATGTGATAAATAAAAATTTAATTTAATTTCCCAGCTTCAACGACCACCACCACTACAGCTCTTGTTTACCGTCAACCCGGGTAACTTGGAGAGGGTCACACACACAAAAAGGTTCTGGGTATTTTTTACAGGATAATCACAAATGGTTTAAACATGAGGGTCGTTGGGGGGAAAGCACATGTTGCCAGACCACATTTTGTGTGTGTGCAGATATCTACGGTACCTGCACTTTCACTCTGCCGGGTGACAGTATTTTCTCTTCCAAAAAGGAAAAGGGGAAATAGAGAAAGTCTACGGTATTATCGTACATGTGGACAATATAGATAGATAATATTGTATTGGTAATATTTCGGTTATTTCTACCTGACGTACCCGGAGTGAAGAACTGCACAATTATCCATGACATAAAGCATCACATTAGTGGGAACTTTTATGTAGTTGGGCGTTCTTTGTTGTCAGCTTTCTCTAGTAATAGGAAAAAAATGTACACTATTCCAGGTTCTTTATCCACCTTTAAAGCACATATGCGACAGTTTGTGTCATTTCAGACCACCGCATGGACAAAATATACACTCTCCCTCTCTCAGGCACACACAGAAATCTACCTTGGATTGTAAACAGAGGAAAACCCTCTGAGCACACACACACACACTGAAATGTCCTTTGGAGGAATAAAATAATAACGAGGATGGGTCAAATAGACGATAACTGCCACTGTATATATTATCCTCTTTCACTCTGTATTTTTCCAACGTGCAAGTGATTATTAATAAAATGTTTTTTGGCTTTGTGGACACAGAATTCCAGACTGTGAGAGAGTAAAATCAATTTTTTTCATATTATTCCTCCTTGTCATTACTCTGAGTGATTTTTGTGGGTGGATTCGTGACCTCACGACACACTTTAACTCAAGTACATTCTTTATTATTTTATGAGTTGTGTTGTTCTTCCTCTTGACTCAATTTCATTGTACTCAACCTAGCACGATCTTTTTTGTCGCCAGACACACACACAAGGTAAAGTTTAATTGTTATTAAACACACACTCTTCAAAAGGGAAAGTCTCACTTATAGTTAGAGTTAATATATAATACAAGAAAAAATGGATGAGTCCAATAATTTAGAAAATAGTAGTACTTTTCAAATTAATTGCTGTTTGGAAACTACAGATTATAGTGGAGTTTTGGGTGCAATTAGCTAAATTGTATAATAGAAATTCCATGATGGATTTTAAAACCATTTTTTAAAGAAAAATAGGATTTTTGTGATTTTTGGTTACACAAGAAAACAAAAGAGAATCAAAATAAATGGAGTAAATTGAAATAACAAACTTTTATGACGTGGGGACACGATAAAAAAGTGAGCACTGATGACCTCTCCATTTTACTTGAATGATTTCTGTCATTCCTTTTTAGCAAACAACGTTTTTGATGACACCGATCAAGCACACACACCTCACTTACAGGCATCAGGATAACGAAGAACAACAACACAACCACCACAACACAAAAATAACTTTGGGGAGTTCTTTTGAGCAGACCTACTGAACCAATCTTATTTTAGTTGTTATGTTGAACAACGGAGACTTACGGAGATATAGAGACTTTCAATTGTAGATAATCGACAGAGGAGTGCACACTCACACACACACACACCGATGTTTTTGTGTCGTTATCGTGTGTATCGAACGTGTGTGTGGGTGTTCATTTCATACACCATGGTATAATGATTTCCTGAATCCCTCCCGCCGATAAGATATATTTTCTTTACCAAATTTAAAATCAATCCTTTTTAATATTGCACATGCTTAAGTGCTTATTCCCCTCGATTGCAATCTATCAGGAGGGTGACAATTTTATTACACTCACACACACACACTGTCCACAATCTCCCAACTCACAGTGAAGTACACACACCCCCACTCACATAACACAACTTGGAATGTTATGTAAATGATACATAATGGGGGGAAAACTGTGTGTGTGTGTGTGTGTCTACAAAAGTCTTATTGTAATCGGTCACAGTCGGATTAAGAGGATGAAAAAGAGTAGAAACTAGGAGGAGATAGGAGTAATAATAAAACAACGTTTTGTTGTTGGGAAACACAAAGCAACAGAGTATGGGAAATGTAAGAAGAAAGAAAAAATTGTTGAAACTAAATATCATTTCATTGAGAATAAACAGACTGGCCATATGTTGTAAGGTCAGAGTGGAACAATTTAACATTAAAAAATGTATCTCATACAGTCTCAATTTCCACCATCACCACCACATGTAAATGTGGAGAGAGGGATAATGTGTGTGTGTGCACCAATCACAATTTTATTTATTTGGAGGAAACAAGAGAAAAACAAAAGAATCAAGGTTTTGTTCAGGATAAATTGAGAGAGAGAGAGAGAGAGAGCGTGTGTGTGGAATATCATGATGATGAATAAATTCCTCCTTTTTTCGTTATTATTTCATACAGTCAACAACAACAACAACAACGAGAGAAGAGAGAGAGAGAGGTAGATTATATTATAATGGATAATAATAGTGATTCTCTCTGTGTTATTCGACACATACACATCCACCATCCTCCACAAATAACACACACACACACACACACGATATATATAAGTTGAGCGTGTACACT
This sequence comes from Pygmarrhopalites habei, assembly GCA_009870185.1. Classification (NCBI taxonomy): domain Eukaryota; kingdom Metazoa; phylum Arthropoda; class Collembola; order Symphypleona; family Arrhopalitidae; genus Pygmarrhopalites; species Pygmarrhopalites habei. Next base: position 16,779 of record WJFB01000568.1, read on the forward strand.
CGGTGTGTATTTGAGAGCACTACTTGTACTGTCTAATGTAATGTAATGTGTGCACTCACTTTGGTAGAGTAGTAGCCGCGTGTGTGTATTAGGAGGAATAATACGGTTTTCAGCTTTTTTGTACGGAGGAGGACAAAATGTTCACCATGATTAATCGTGTCAGAACCAATATTGATCATGAGAGAGAGAGAGAGCGAGTGACTGTGTAGATTTTTACAAAAAATAAAAATGGCCAATAATGTTGGATGAAGAACAACTTTTTACCGTCAAGTTGAAAAAAATTTTTGAAAGGTTTGACACGGCCGTACATGTGTGTGTATGTTTGTGGAGTATGAATGTAACTCAAGCCGTAAATAGAGTGTGTTCACATAGTACACCTACTCCACAGTTAATGTACGCAATGCAGGCTTCCTTATGTGCACTTGTTCTTCTTTCACTGGGAAAAGGGAAGAGTTTCGGGTGTTTTGTTGTTCATGGGAAGAAGACGGGGGAAATATTATATTGGCATGTTGGGGTGTGTATTTGTGTGTGTGTGGTCAAATGTTGGGTATGTCCAAATCCAAATGTATGAAAGGAATACATGTATGTGTATTATGATATGATGGAGTACAATGAAAACGTCAAGTGCGATGAAATATAATTTTGAGAAGGGAATTGAGAGAGAGAGAGAGAAGAGCACTTTGATAAAAGATATATCGGAAAGACGATTGTGGATGATGTGTGTGTGTGTGTGTGTTTGACAGGATGCATTTCTACAGAGTTCGTAGGAAACGAAAGCACTGTCGTAGTTTTCAACAGAGGGTTTGAGATAATAATAGTGGTTGAACTTATGTATTGTACACAATACATATAAATTGTATGTGTAGTTTGGTCTTGAGTGACACTCGCCTCGTCTCTCTTTCTCTTCTCCTCCTCCTCCTTCTCATGACTCGTCGTTCTTGATTGTTTGAACAAGATTTTCCTGTTGTGTTGTTTGAACAAGTCTAGGAAAACTAGGAAACTTGGATTTTAAGAGAGAGAGAGAGACAAAAGAATGTGAAGAATTGAGAAGAAAATGAGGAGGTCCAGGAAATGCCTGCTCAAAAAAAATTTAACACAAAACACACACACCCAAAAGCCACCGACTTACTCTATATCCTCTTCTTGTAGTCCGTCTGTTGTGTCTACATAGACAAATATTATAATGGAATTCACACAAGTCTGAGAAAATTGCAAGATGAATTATGTATCTCAACGCAAACGTATTTAGTAATCTCTTTTCTTCTGTTTTTCTTTCCTTTCCTGCAATTTTTTTACACTCTATCCGTACTACCACCCCTTTCATTCACCTTGGGAAGTACAGGGAAGTTTCATGTAGGCGAATGAATTATTAATTATAAATGCTTGCTACGGTAGGTCAAACGGGTAATTAAACTAGGTAAAATCAATGTTTCTAAATGATAGGGAAAATGGAATAGTTGTGTTTTTGTCGAGAAAGGTTGCATTTCTACCTTCAGTCCTCCCCACCTTGTACTTACAATACATGATGACGTATTTACTCGTTAAGAAAATTAATGCTTTTGGTAAAGTAAAGTATATCATGTCGGCTAATTACGAGTTGTGTCAAATATACTCTCTTTTTTCCATGTCATGTCGGATGACAACAAAGAGAAATCCACGTGACGGGTGGGAGAAAGAACCTCGCACTTTTTTGTGTAGGGAGTGAAAATATTTGGTAGATTTATCATTTTGTCTGATAACTTTGTCATCTTACTTTGTGGCATGAGAGATTCTTTCTATTTCTAAAGTTGACCTTAGTCAAATATTAGTTTCAGAATTTTGTACAGGATATTTTATATTTTACTTTTTTATATTTTGGATAAATGGAGGAGAGCACTGAGAATTTAAGATTGTCTTAGACTTCACTATGAGGCCATTTCCAAGAGAAGGCGGACACTTAGAATTTCAAAAGGGGATACCGTAAAGTACAGAGTGTAGGACTAGGGAAAATTTAACTAAATATTGGTTCTGGAACTTTGATTCGAAATTTCGATTTCCTAGCCAAATAAAATCACTAATTCAAAATCTGATGTCATTTTTGAAAATTTCGCATTTTATAGTCCCGAAATTCGGGATAATTTCCGACGAAAACCCGAATTTCGGGACTTAAAATACGAAATTTTCAAAAATGATGTCAGATTATGAATTAGTGATCTTTTTCGTCCAGAAAATTAAAATTTTGCATTAAAATGTTGCTTTTAAAAAAAATATTAGATCAGGAAAGTAAATGCTGGGCATGACATTTTGTGTTTACGGTATGCCTTTTGTCATACAATGTATTACTTAGCTAAAAATCGATCCGGTCAACATGTTTCAAATTTTTTAACGGAATGTTGTTCTACGTTTAAAGGGCTTTCCATTGATGTTATTACAATACAATGTAATAATATGTGAAACATGACCGGATCGTTGTCAATTCACATTTTTCGAGTGGCCGCCGTGGCCCCATAGTGGACTTGTTAAAGAATGACATGAAATTAAATCATTGACCCTCAATGAAGGTCAAGTTTTTGGAAAACTTGGATTGTAGAGGAAATGGAAGAGCAGCTGTTTTTGATGCGAACTGTGCGAGGTGCTTAAAACTCATTGGAAGGATGGACCCTACACTTTGTGTCTGAAAATTCAAAATTTATGTTTTTATAAATAATTTATTCTGTTTCCTCCAAAGTGGACCTGGTAGTGTGAAAGTTGGGAATAAGGTACGTTACTAAAAGTTTACGATCAGTCGTTCAATTTTACTACTTTTTAAATAGCCAAAAAAAATAAGACTTGCTGGAAGATAAAAATCTTTGCAGATTTTGATCTCGTACATTGATTTTTTAAAATGTTAGTCATATTCTTGTCAATACTGTAAGAGTATTAAATTGCCAAAAATGTGTTTGACAACAGTTGAAATATGTATGTAAATAAATATACGAAATATCAGATTCTGAAAGTTAAAATCATCCATGTATGTTTTGCTATTTAAAATATCATTTTTCATTTAGCAGTATTAAGCACAATAAGTAGAAAAAATTTGTAATAATGAAAATAATATGTCTTTCAAGGTTTGTTGAAACAATCCATCCTACTGTCACAGCCAGAAGACAATCATGGACCAGAATCCGGAAGTCATGAGCGAAATCGGGCGGAATGTTCCATGGGCCAAATTACCTGTCAAAGTCAAAGAGGTACAATTTCATTTAATTCCTTTCATTTTGTGCTATTCAATACTTATTTTTGTTGTAATTTTGGTCTGTTTTAGATCTTTGGAAACGCGGAAAACGGATATAAAAAGGCTGTGATTGCATACAGTATCAGAAATCAACTTCGTTTCTCAGAAAATTTGAGTAAGTGCAAATTTTATTGAAGACGATCACTAAAGACAGATTTCAATTCATTTGTATAATGCGTTATTTTTGCCATTTAGTCAAGACAATTCGCAAAGATGAAGGAAAATATTATGAAGAAGTGGTAAGCTTTCACCCTGTTTAATAATCATACTACATTTTGATTCTCTTTGAAACTAGAACACAATATTTATATAGTTCAATTCAATTCCTTAATATTATGTCCCATTGAAACATTAAAACAGGTGCAGTACAGTAAAGATCATCTGATGCTCTATCCATATCATTTATCCGACAGGTTACTATTACAATATATTTAAATAATTGTTATACGTGCATGAGAAATCTTGCAAAAAAACTGCATATGCAAATTTTCCGAAAGTGTTAATAGATTGTTTTTGTTGCAATTTTTGTACAGAATTGTCAAAGGCCTACGTATCACACCGACATTGTTAGTAAATCATTTCTTTTGTTGAAATACTGAATGTCTGTGAACATTCAATAATTTTGTAATTTGTCTTTTTATTGGTGGACTACAGATACTATATTTCTGTTATGGAAATGATCATGGATCAAGAGAAATCCTATGATTCACTTCCAAATTTTACTGCAGCAGATTGTAAGTCTCTTAAAAGTATCATTAACATGTTTGCAAAACCTTTTACTTCTTGTAGTAATGTTATTCATTTTGTTTTTAGGTTTGAGACTTTTGGGTATTGGACGTAATCAGTATATAGAATTAATGAATAAACATAGAGCCAGCAGAAAATTATTCAGAAGAAAACCACCAAGAGAGTTGCTTCCAACAAAACCAGTTGAGATAACAATTGAACCTTGGTTTATAGGTAATATATTCATTCACGTATAATAAAATTGTAATTACAGTAAAAAAATTTGTGACGATATTTTCTACTTGTTATTTTGATTTCAGTGCAAGTTGGATATGTTACGGAAGAAGATATAGCCCTCACGAAACCCAGTGAAAGAAAAATTATTGATTTTATTATTGATAACGGTGGACAAAGGGCTGGAACGTTAGGTAATTGAAATTCTGAAAAGAGTTTAAATAGATGTCACGGTTAAAGATGTAAAATTTAAAATAATAATATTATCATAATATTATTATGTATGTAATCATTCTCTAGAATATGACTCGGTGCATAGCTTATATAGAAAAGGACTTATTTATGTAGACGGTATGTTTCCAAAAATCATTAATTAAACTGATAATAGGTATATTAAATACTGATAATCATATTAATATTTCCCAAATTAGTTCCCATTGACAATGACGACTACATTGTTGTGCCCCCTTTGGAAGGTGAGTCCTTGAAATTTTTCACTTTCTATATTTGGCATGCTTTTGAAGTAAACTGATCGAATAATTTTTTTGACCATGTTCCAGGATTTGTGATGAATCGTGTACTTGGAGATTACTTTGAGACTCTTCTGTATAAAATATTTGTTTCTATCGATGAACACACAACAATTCTTCAGGTTAGATCTGAGAAAGAGGAAATATGAAGTGAATTTTATTTCGTTCTGTTTGTCAATAACTGTAATAACAAACTGTTACTTTAATATAGCTGTCAACGGTGCTTGACATTGAAGCGCAACTGATCAAAAATGCCGTGTCTTTATATTGCCGACTAGGTTTTGCCTATATTAAAGGATTAAAAGGTGTGTAAATGTTCAAATTGAAAAACATTTTGTCCACTTCAATGTACATTGAAGTATATGATTGTATATTTAAATTCATATTATGAATATTAACTCACTTAATAGCTGATATGGGTGTGGGAACTATGGATCCCAGCTGGAAGAAATATCAGACCAAATGGTATTTGATTTTAGCATACCTGGCATTGAATTACTGTGTGTTACTAGACTGATATGTTTTAATAATTATGTTTTATATGTGTTTCATTTTTCTCTCTTTCGATATAGTCGAAATTCTTATTCGTATGCTCAAGATGAATCTACGATTGCTGATGAACTAAGTTCAGCACTGGTGGAAAGTAAACTGGTTGAAAGTGACTCGTTTTCCAGTACTTTCGATTTGTCCATGCAAGCGCTTAAATCACCTGATCCAAATTCTAGTGCAAATTCGACAAACAGTGCAGGTCAGAAAAATTATGTGTCATTATTATGTTTGAACATCTTATGAACTCATAAGAAATGGGAAATTACAATGAATTTTATTGTTTAAACCTGTGCGGTGCAGATCATTCCATCCTTTCAACTGGTGCTAATACAAGTCTGACTAATCCAACAAAGAGAATCGCATTCCTGTATGATTCAACCCTCATAGCACTCATTTTTAATTAATTAATTACGGATTTTAAATCACGTGTAACAATTTGACCAATGTTAATTTTACTAAAAAATTTCAGCTTTGACTCAACCCTCACTGCATTTTTGATGATGGGGAATTTGTCACCTGTAAGCGAATTTAACTTAATTTTCTAGTTTACTAGTAATGTCAACGTATTCATATTTATTATACAATACAATAATGTGACGTTATTAATGTCTTTGTGTACTCTTAGGACCTGAAAATATTTGGAGTGACATTATTTGAAGTTGGTAAGATGCCGGATGAGTCCTTGGATAGTTTCTTATCCGAATTAGGTAACTTCATTTTCATGTTTTCATTATTGTGAATTATGGTCGCATATTTTAATTTAATTTACATAATACTCAAATTATTTGTATATTTTTCTAGAAAATATTTCTTGGACTGAAGGCGAAGGAGAAGCTCAGCGTTATTTTGAACATGCCAAAACATTGAGAAAGACAATCCTGTTTTTGCGCAATAATCCCAATATGAGGTCAATGCCTCTTGACCTTCTTCGTTGTGAAAGTCTTCTGAACCTTGACAGTCAAACTTGTTCTCGTCTCATGAGCAAAAACTACGAGTAAATCAATTTAGAGACTATGTCAATGTAATTGAATAGAAGTGGTGAATTTATTGCTGATGATCAATGTATTTTTTTTTTAAAAAAAAATAGGCTTTCAATTTCGATGGCACCACTTTCGTACGAAGTGAAACCAGTGTGCTCCGAAAATTTACCTCACTTTGGTCCAGCAATCCCTCAAGTGAATTCTATATGGTTCAAATTATTTCTTTATTCTATAACAAATAGTGGTCCAACTTCTCTTCTTTTATCAAGAGGTATGCACTATTTTAGGTTTCAAACGACAATTTTATGTATTACTGGTTTTTGAAATTAATAAACGTTGTGATTATATTTTTGCGTGAACAGGAGCCATACTTAGTGAGCTACCTTTGGATCTGACAGACTGCGACAAATATTTGGTGACAAGCTGGGGTCATGATCCTAGTAAGATGTTTTCCATTATGAAGCGGCTATAATTTGGATTGATGTATTTTGAAAATGATTCTAAAAATCATCTTTTTCTCAATTGCAGGTGTGATTCCTGGTGCTAATGCAATTTTCACCCTTAATGATGCTTTAACTCACTCGGCTGTTTTCGTTCAAGTAATTTATTCTTATAATACCCCACATCATTTAAACCGTATTGAAAACGTAGTAACAATTATCAATGTGGATACTTTTAGGCTTACGGAATGGTTCGGGAATCTTCCACAGTGATTATCCCTTTCCCTTTGACAACAACAACAACAACAACAACAAATAAAGATAAAGGAGATGATGAAACGTCACCCTCCAAACAAATGTATGCTAAATGGGCCAAACATCCAGCTATAGTGAAGTTGACTAGATTATTTGACTTGGAAAGGTCAGTTTAGGATTACAAAATATCATCAAAATCAATAATTAGTTTCTACAAAAGGTTTATCTGGTGGTTCAATTTGCTTTTATTTTGTCAAGAAATTGTGGATTCATCACCATGATGAACATACGTGGTTCGTCAAATTCTGATGTCTCATCCTCTGACACGGGCATCGTAAGGAATGCTGATCCAAAACCAGCTACAAATATTCTTCCTAAATCGACTACATTGTCAAATGTTGTGGAGGAAGATCAAAATATGGATCTTACTGAATTGGTGATGGCAGAGAATGAGGAAGGTGATGTGATTATCAGTGGCTCAGTTGCTCCAAGATCTCTTGCTGAGCCCCAAAATGGCTTTAAGGATGACCAAAGTGCAAAAATTTACCAGGAAGCTCTCCAGGAAGAGTTGGATCAAGAACTTTCTGCTTTGAACTTGAATGTCAAACCTAGAGGTAACTACCGTCATATTATTGATCAAAATCGTATTAATTGCTGTTCTGCATACATAAATTAATCACACTTAATCTAAATGCTTATTTTCTATCAAGGTTTTGATTCCAGGCAACAAAAAATTGAGGTACTTGAAATAATTTTTTATTGGAGTTTCGTTGCTGATAAGTCATACAATATTAAAATTAAGTTACTAATAATACTTTTGATGATACTTTCATGCTAGTCTCTTCGACTAGACCTGAGTGATTTGAGTGGATTGGGTGATCAAAGTCTTTCAAAATCTGGCAAAGAGTCCAAATCATCCAACATAATTCCAAATAATGATACTAATAATACCACAGCTCAAGGGGAACATGGTAAAGACAAATTTTGGTTTGACGACTGGACATTATTAGACTGTCAATTTGGTCTGCCTCTTTTCGATTCTGGCATCAATGAAATTGTTTGTCAGCAGTTAGTTAGCAGGGGTTTATGGGATGAACAAAGGTACGTAACAAATAAATTTTTAAATGCTAAGGATTTCAAATTATTTTTTTGTTATTCAGATTTCACAAGATTATTTATTACTTTCTTTTCAAATTTATAGCTTAGAACAGTTGGTTAAATTTAACAAGGATCTTGGGAAACAGCTCAAAGATTTTATAAATACGTATCAGGTATGTTGATGACATAAATTTTACGCTATATTAATAGTCGTACTAAGGATGCTCTCAGTTTTATAGCGATTTCATTTAACACAAGTTTGCATCCTAGTTAAAGTGCGCGTACCTTAATTATTACATTGCAGGCATCAGCGATTATAATTGTAATTCATTGTTGTATTTTATAGGTATTTAGTTTTGAGAGTAAATCCTAATGGCAGGTGTTTTTTTTCACTATTTATATTTTGTGTTGTATCTAAATATAGTTCAGTTTCTAAAGTATTTGTCAGGATGTTTCTGGCTTGGATAGTTAAAGTGCTAAATTTTGTTTCACATCAGAGGCACACACCTAAGACAGCGTAAAATAGTTAGCTCAGTTGTACGCAAGTTATTTTCATTAGAAGACTGTCATTGCGCTATATTTAATATTTTTGTAGGTAATGGAGCAAGGAGGAGTTGAAAAAAGTATTAAGCAGTATTAGATTTCTATTTTATAAAGTGGACATATTGTATTGTAAGGCTGTTCTACTCAGTTATCATTTTACTGACATAAGGAAAACTAAAGCTTTTTGTCAATGCCTACTTTTGCTGCTCACTGTTGTGAATATACTCGTAAGGGAATACAAGTAATACTGGCACATCAAATCTACATAATTAACATCTGAATAAGGAGTGAGGATCTAAAGAAACCATTTGGCGAAACGTGCGCATACTAAAACTGTTGTAAAAACAATCTTAGCCCTCTCAAAACATTGATGTTGCAATCAATAAATTTAACATTTAGAATTTGAAGGCTTCAAGAATGCAGTCCTTCCATGATAGTCCAGGGCTTTAACAACTGTAATTTTTTATGGTTATTGCAGGTGCCCAGTACTTGGAATGAAGAAACTCCGTTGCCATCAAAAAATTTTTATTGCCAAAATGGTCGGCTTCAGGAATACGAGCCCTGAGAGATATTTAATTCAAAAGTTATATAAAATTAGTAAAATATAATAAGTTGTGAAGGATTTTTGTATGCTAAACAAGCATGCATACGATATCCTATAATAGGATACTATGAAGCATTGCCTTTTACTGCTAATGATGACAATGTACTGATTATAGGTAATATCTGACGTGTCTCGAAAGTGTTATTTTTGATAGAGGGACATTCAGGTTAATCCTGTAATACAGTGTCATAATGAATGTAGAACATTTTTTCCCTCCTCTCTTTTTTTGTAGATTTCGTCTATACATACAAATGATATAGAAAAAAGTATTACGGATATGAATAATTAAGGATATACGCAAATTGTAGTTTTGTTAGTGTTTTGTGCTTCCATAGTGCAAATTATATAATGCATATTTAAAGAAAGGAGAAAGAGAGCAGTTGAGTACTGACATTGTTAATTTGTTATGAAAAAAAATAAATGAAATCATTTTTGTCAAAAGGAGTTCTAGTCTACTTGAAAGACATAACCTAATATATCATATTCGAAATTTTTGCATTGATTTGATATCCAATGAACCTTTTAATCTTTCTGATGGTCTATTAAATGTGTATAATAGTAGGAGTATAAACATATGCTTAACTGTTTATATTGGCAGGGGATCTCCGAGGATACCAACTAACACCTGTCTAAAATTTCCAGATGTTTCAGAAGCTACCACGTCAGCCAGTCTCTTTCCAAATTTTCCTGTAAATGTCACAAGTAATTTTTGCACAAACTGGAAAATTCAGTACATTCATTCTGTACATTCAGTAAAGTATATTTAAAATGAATTGACCAACCTTCAAAAAACTCAGAAATATCAAGCAGATCAATCTGCAAGTTAAAAAGGAATGACTCGTGTTATTATTTTAGTGAAAAAAGTTCCATAATAAGAGATAGTTTTTCGTTGACCTCGGATCTTGTAACGATGATTGAAACCAAAACATCATCGTCCGTTCCGATTCCTGCAGTGGCATCATATAACCGCTGAAATCCACAATAAATTATTACTTAATAGGACACAGAATATTAAATCTGTTATACAATAGTATAGTTTTTCCTAGAGGAGTACCTGAGCATTGTAAGCCACCAAATTACGGAAACATTTAACTAGAAAGCAAACACAATTTTCTCTCAATTCCGTTTCCAAACAAATGTTCTCCTCCCATTTATGGGATATTTAATGATATGTATTCATAAGAGATACTTACTCATTGATAGGTAGGCTACTTTCAAACCCCCTGAAAATTCTCCTTCAATCGTATCTTCAATAGAAGTTCCTCCGGATACATCCTCGAAAGCGTCAAATACTTCTCTCATATGGGCTAGAGTGACAAAAGGGAAAACTGTCATGAAAAACCCGATGAAGAAATATTAATATTTAGTGAAACATGAAATAACAATATTTAACTCACCAGGATTCCGACAATTAAAAATAGCATTGAAAACTTCTTCCCGAGTTCCAGCTCCACTGGACGCTTCAAACAAAGCCTGAGCAGACAAACACAGTAGTATGTCATGAGAATGTGTGTTAAGTATGAATAATTTAGAATGTCCATTGGTAAAGAGACATTTCCACTTCTAGTTTGTAGCACACAAACAAACAAACAACGTGCTCAGTGTGATATCAACATTACCTGTGCGTCGGCTTTAACCTTGTCCAGATCCACCTCATCGTCCTCGTTCCTGGAAATAATAAAATTTCAGCCCCAGTATTACTATCAGTTTTCATGGCCAGTCAAGCAGAACGTTTGGGAGTTTTGGGAAAATCAATTAATTTGTGTTACACCCGTACCGATCTCCATTCAGTAATGAAATTATAAATGTTCGAAGGTCTCCACTCAAATCATCAGCAACATCTTCCTCCATGTCCTTCTCATACTCTTTTGATAAAAATAGGAAGAGAAATAAAACATTTAGTGAGTGACAAATCCTGAGAGAACAAGAGCAAAAGTGGTTTTCATTGAAAAAATATCTGTATACTTAGTGGTCTTACTCTTTTTGTAGTACTCTTTCATCTCTGCGATCTCCGCATTTGTTCGGAAACAAAGCAATGAGACCAACTTTCTCTCATCAGTTCCCAGGCCCTAAATAATATAAATTAACACGTGTTTAATCCCTGTGTGAATCGCTAAAGCATGATGAACACGCTTCATTATGGGTAAACAGAGGAAGTCCAAACAAATTCCGGCTCGACGTGACACAATATGGGACAATTTTAGGGCGTGGCAAGGACAATCAATCTAAGTATTATTCCTAATTTTTTTTCTATTTTCAATTCAGTTCCATTAGATTCTTTAGTCTTGATTTCCTACTTCAATATCATCTGTCACGGATGATCTGTGGGTTAGTGTGTCAAACCAAAATTTTGGCATAATTTTGGATAATTCTTTTTCAACTGAAAACTAAACTGGATAAGAATAGAAATAATGTTTTCATAATTTATGACATACCCTCAATGCACAAAAAATTAATGCATATATTATTATGATAGGCTACTGTAAGAGGAAAGGAGAAAGTCTAAAGAGAAAACTTTCTCTTTGTCAGTTCTTTTAACCATGTTCAAAAAAGGGAAGGAAAAAAGGCTCAAAAACCTAATATATGATTTTTGGACAGCCATTGTTCCCTTCCCACATAAAAGAATGAGGGAAAGTGTATCCCCTTGTAAAAAATAATGAGAGAAATGGGTATGGAAAATTGCCCAGGTGAAAATACACATACGAACGATCCTTTTTGAAATAACCAGAGGGAACGGAAATACTTTTCATAGAAATTTGTTAAACTGTCTGAGGGTGAGAGAGTACCTACTAGTCAGCCTCAGGATGTTCACACACACACAATGGGCACATTGACGAACAAGGGAAGGGATTGTAAAAGTAGATGGGAGGGGAGGTAAATGTCAAATGAGTATTATAAAAAATATATATAAATTTATTATTCGTGGAATATTGATTAGGAGTATGAGAGAACACACATGGTAATGAGGGAACAACAATACATTGTCACTTACCTCAATTGCTTCATGAATAAGTTCAACAAGGAATTCCTGGATTGGCCAAGTTTAAAAAAGAACGTACAATAGAAGGATTGAGAATTTAGACACTGCATAATATTAAAGTATAAATTTGTACTGCTTGAGAAATTAGTAAATTTTCTCTTGCCTCGGGGTCTGTCATCAAACCATAAATGGCTTTTGCAAAACCACCACCCAACTCATCCCGGAGTTCCGTGCTTAAATCCTATGAATAAACAAACAACAACGTGTGGTTATAGTTTTACCCATAATTGTCCATCTGCAATAAGGAGCTTCATCGGAATCAGGACGTTAAAATTTGACATTAAAATTATAAGTAAAAATATCTCAAAATAGGTTTGCTGTACGTAACGACACAGGTGTGCAAGGACACTTGTTCATCAATTTTATTTTTATTAATACAACGAGATTGCATTGTGCAGACTCGACGCACTTTGTATTCATGGCATGTACATTATGTGACTATAAAGAACAGTAGGCAGACAACACAACAGAGAAAGTGGCACACCTTTGTAATTTGTATCGTGTATAAATATTGAACCAATTCTTTTCATTCTTTTTTTGAATTAGAAAGTAGAAAGAAAAAAAGGATGATGAAATTGGACACTTTGTACTTTCACTCCCCTCTCCCCACCACACACACACACACACATGAATTTATCGACCCTCTTTTTGTGTCCAAATACTAAATACTAATCTACTCTAAAAAAGCTAGCTATGGGTAAATGGACTCAAGGCTAATTTTTTTATTAAAAAAATACGATCAATTTGCAGCAGCAGCAGCAAAAGAAAATTGGTCTCATACTAAAAGTTTCCGGATTAACCATACACAAACCCTACATGGTCGACCACGGGTTCATAAAATGAAAATGAATGCATGCTATTTAATAAGGAAAAATGTTTTATGGGGCTTTTTTGGGAATTTATTCATTTAGACACTAATGACGAAGCCAACATTTAATTAAAACACAAGATGTGTCACAATTAAAAAATTATTGACGGTTCCACATTGCTGTACATACTCCATATCATCATCACATATAAAGGGAAACGTATAAAAATGAGAAAATGTGAGAGAGAAAGTCACGAGACTTTCTCCGCTGAATCATTTTTTATGATCCACCAGAAATGCAACGGGAGTAAAAGAGAGAGAGAAAGTTACAATTCCCCCATGAAAACTCGATCAATTCACCATTCCAACTGCTATTTCCCTTTTGTCTCACAATTTATTTTGTTTATATGAGAAAACCTTGCCCCTCCTTTCTCTCTTGTCCTCCTGGAATCCAGGACCGGGATTGAGAAAAGATGTCCAATTTTACTGGTTCAAGGAGATGAGACAGAGAAAGGAAGACTCAAATCAGGAGAGAGAGAGAGAGAAAGAACGGGGCCAGGGAAAACCGATAAAACTGACAATGGAGAATCTCACTGCCCTTGCCTTTTCTCAACTGTGAGTCATCCCGAATGCTTCCTGTCTCCCAAACAAAAGAGTGAAAGCAAGGAGAAAGGAAAGGAGCAAAAAGGATCTTATTGGGGAAAAAGCATCCTCTTTTTCCCAGTCTGCAAATCTTATGTGTGTGTAGTGTGTACATACTATACATAGATAAAAAAAATTTCTTTAGAAATACTGCCTAATGCATATACAGTAGACGTGTGTGTGTGGTGGGGTGGTGGGAGGGATCTTCATACATAAATCTTTTCAACATTCTGCCCTAGTAGATTATTGATTTTTCCTTGCGGAGTTACACGACCCTGACCATCTTTTCCTCCTCTCCCATTTCTGTCGACAAAAGTCCTTTTTTTGTCTCATTCAAGAGAGTGGAGAAGAGTTAGATGAGGAAAAATGGAATGTGATCAAGGTTCAATCCTGGATGAATGAGAGAGTCATTGCTAACCTATTAAGAAAAATGGGGGGAGTCGCTCTACTAATTCCAGCAATTGCATATTGAATCACCAGGGATTAATCCAATGTATTTCATCTCTGCAATCACCATTTATGTCTACGCCGAATGTAATAGGATAGAATCTCTAGAAAAGAGTTCTAAATAAGTGACTTGTATTTTGACAAACAAATCAAATTTAAGCTTTTTTACCTCTTTTTCTCATTTTGTCTTTTTAATTAATCAATTTCACAAACAAAAGTACTGCATCATCCTGTCCTTCCTTTTGACGTTGTCATGAAATGACGAAAATTCAGAGTGAAAGCCAACATTCGTGTGTGTGTGTGTGTGTGTGTGTGTGGTTGAGTGTGAGTGATGTGACTTTTAGACAGAGAAAGAAAAATTACAAATGTATGTTAGGAATTTATGACAGTCCCTTGGGTTGTGTCAGGTGTAGGAAATTCAGTTTTTGTTTTTAAAAAGGAAATTAAATTTAAGGATTTGAGACATAATTTACTTTTCTCCTGTAAACACAAGCATACATATAAGGAAAAAGGGATGGAGTGCTCATACTGTGAATGTAATGTACAAGTATCAGTTGACTGCACTTTGTTCATCATATTACATAAATACGGCATGTGTTACAAAGTTTACAACATTGAAAACTTTTTGTGTTCGAGCTGAGAGAGAGAAAGTGTGTGTGTGTGTTTGCATAGAAGAGAGAGGATTTTGAGAGTGAGTCAAAAAATGGAATGGTCTATCAAGGAGTCATAGACAACAGAACACCAACCCTCCAGACAAAATGGAGCGTCATTTGATGTACTTATGGAGTTGAATGTGTTCATAAAGTGTCTAGGAATTTTTAGACTGGAACCAAAAAAAAGTGTAAAATACAATATTTACACCCGTGCATGTCTAATGCACTCCTGAGACTTTTCTAGTGGGGGAGAGAAAGTGGGGAAAGTACAACTACATGGCATGGATTGGAAGAGTGAGTGTGTATCATATAGGCATATGTATAAAATGTAATTTTCCTTTATATTTATGCCTACAGCAGTAAATGTTGAGGAAAAGATGTATTGAGGAATGGGTGGTTCGTTGCACCTTGAACTTTGCTTCCAGGATACGAGAAAGAGAGTGAGGAAAAAGTTGGAAAAGTTGATAGAAAAGTTGGCTTTGGTTGTAACTTTCCCTAATGAAATTTTCAAGTGATTTTCAAGCCACAGTGAAAGCAGACACACAAGTACAAGAGTCTCTCACACAGAGTGTCTCTCACATAGAGAGGGAGAGAGCGAGGGACAGAGAATGAAAGAGAAAGTTCCTAAATATATTCTACACACACACAAACTCGGTCAATCTAGTAAGGTGCAGGGAGAAAGCGACGTCAGCCAGAAATGACAAGTATCCAGGATAGGATCCAACGTAAGCATGTTAAATTTGAACTTATTTTCTCCTTTATCTCTTCAGTACATGTGTTGATAATCATAATTCAATATCAAGCATGCATCAAAAATTACAGGAGAAAAAAGTGTAGATTATCTTTGCACACCAACAGGCAGTTAGGCAGCTGGTTTTAAAAATAACAAAAATGCTGTACTATGTAGTATGTATTTCACATCCAGCACTTTCCTTTCCTTTTGCTAATGGCCCATAAAAACACGTAAAATGTAATGGCTTCAAAATTTTACACGAATCTATAGACAGGTCAACACGTTGTCGTGACTAAGGCTACCGCCCACACACAAACAAAAGTTTTCCTCTCTCCTGTGCTCTTACTTCCTTACTTTGTAAAATAATATTACCACTACAAAGTGTTTATAATTTAAATATAAACTTCACACACAAACAAAAGAAATGTATTTTTTTGTGTCTCACCTTTCCATACATTGTCTTGTACTTGGACCGGATAGTTTGTCGTTGATCCAGATTATGCATGACCACAACACGAATGATAGCCGATTCCGTTGTACCCATCCCGGACATGGCATTGTACAACTCTTGACATGCTGACTCTGGGTCAAATTCATCCTCCGGTACTCCATGTACCGTCCCCTGTCATTTTTAAGGCAGAAGAAAAAAAAGAAAAGTTATTTTCCTTTAATAAAATGAGAATGTCTACTTTGTAGTAATCGAGTAAATCAGGTGAAAGTTGAATGAACATCAAAAAGATTCGGCCTAATGCTTAATTAGACAGCTAAATAAAATAAATACAAAAAGAAATTGGAAGAAGGGATAAAAATGAGGTCAGATTGCCAACTCCATTAATCAGGAAAGCTGAGAGAAATTGAGAGAGAAAAGAAAGAAAATATACACAGATAGCTTCTAGTTAAAAAGACCATCGAAAGAGAGATAGAGACAGAGAGAAAGAGAGAGAGAGAGAGAGAGAGAGGGAAAAGAAGGGAAAGCTGGATCTATAAATAGCCCCAAAAATAATCTTCAGCTTTATTATACAGAGAGGAGCTTACCCGAGAACCTGGATTGTAAAAACTCGGCATGTTTCCTCTTCAAATCCAGAGATAGAGAAAGCGGACGCGACAAAAATTCAACTTTTTTTCCCTTCTTGTCTTCTTCTTCTCCTGCTTTCTCCTGACTGACTGTAAAATTGTTAAATGGATAAGAAAAATGTGGGTAAAAATTGAAGACCCGGGTTATGATAGGGATTTCCAGTTGACACACACACACATACGCGACAGTGTGAGAAGTGAGATGAGGTCGCAAGCTGAAAGTGGAATGAGAAAGATATACGCGAAACAGCCCGAGTCTGTGAAAACCTTTCTCTCTCTCTCTCCATTTCTCCCCGCTCTTTCTCTATCTAAGAAGAGAAAGTTCTATATCAACTCGCTCCATGTATAATCAAGTTATGTATTATATTATGGTCATATACATACATAAAATCATTGTCCAAGCACCGTCTTCATACCTACTCTCTCTACTTTCTCTCTTTCTAATAGAGCTGTGTGTAGCCGTAGCGCCGTGTCTTTTTTGTGTACACAGAAACTATGATAGCTTACTCACAATAGGAATAAACTTTCATACCTCCACACAAACAGGACGAACGTTCGTGGTCATATATACCCACATATATATATGTATATGATCCAAGGTATTAAATACTTTAATTCGTCCTCCTCGTTGTAGATTCTCCACTGTGAAATACAATATACTGTACACTCCCTCCAATACATTATACAATAGAGAATGTGATGGTCGACCCAAAAACGAAAATCGACATTTTGTGTGTGTGGACGTATGAAATTTTTTTTCGACTTTCTATGCAAGCTTGTATAACCAAAGTGCTTTTGTGTGCTCATGCCGACTCGGATTCCATACTTTTATTTACTGTACAATGTCTCTCTCTCCATTGTGTTTGTAGTGGGGAAATTTCGAGAGACACGCAAGGCTAGACAGCCAAGGCGATCATAGATATTTATTTTTATATAGCCAATATAAAACCTACAAGATAGAGATGAGTGTCCACGTTGTAATTATACAGAAAAGAGGATGGATGGATGGGTGTGTGGTGGAAGACGGGGAAAAATAGTTGCCACCAACCGAGGGACACGTACTTAAGTACAGAGAGAGAGAGAAAGTAGAGAAAATAAAAAGGGGTTGTAAGCTGTACAAATACTGTCCCTCCTCTTCTCTCTTTAGCGTTGTCATGTGTGGAACAACATGGAATTTCCATCTCATTTCAAGTGTGATGGACTTTATTTTGGTCCTGTCAAAGGCGGAACATCAAAGTCATACTTTTCCTTGATATTTTAATTACGGACTCAGTCCCTATATCCTCCCCTCCTTCTCAGAAAGCTGTAATCTAATGCCATGTCATTCTAGTTTAATCTTCCTAAGTAAATTTGAGCAGAGAGTAAACAGGACAAAGTCTAGTAAATAAATAGTATTTGTAAAATATATTTTTTTGGTGTACTTTACGTTCATGTTATTTTAATTTAAAATGTGTGTTTCAATTAAGAGAAAAAGGACGAGCAAGGACGACTGTCTTATTTTCTTGTGTACATAAATTGCAGTCGCTATTCTAAACAACCTTGTTTTTATTTTGAAATTGATAATGTGTAAATTGAACTTATGTAAGATCTCTTTTTGTACTATGAGAGAGAACTGATTTTTTATTTAGTCAATGGGACACATTTTTCCGCTGTACACCTGTGGACTAGTCAAGAGTACTCCAGTGCTATGCTTTTGTATGAGGCTCATTAGATTATTTGATTTCTCTGATAATTTTGGAACATTTTAGTGCATAGGGAAAATTAAGAGATACATTTTTTCTCATGGGCCGAGAAAAAATGGATGACACAATTTCTTTATTGGTGTGTCCCAATGGAAGCAATTATGATGACTCATCATTTCTGAGACACACCGAATGGTCATTAGAACGGTTACTTTTAGAAAAGAATTTGGTCATAATTTGAAGAGTCTATAATTTTTTGTGGTACTCACAAAATAATACCTTACTCCGAAATCCTGCAATTTAATATTTAGTGAAGAAACACGACAGCATACTAACTAGTCTTGAGGGCAAAATCAATACTTTTTTCATATCACAAATACATAAGTATCTAAGTAAGTAGTACTGTATGTGACATGCCAGTTCACATAAAGAAATTTTGAGGATATTTGTAAGAGCAATGCACAAAATATACTTAGTACTTACTTATGTATTTTGGAGCAGAGGTTATCTAGAAAATACTTGTGGTGTGATATACTGTAAGACTGAGATTTAACATAAATGATGAGATAAGCTGTTAGTCCAAATCATGAATCTGTGTAAAAAAGCATACTCGGTAGTTTGAGATTCACAATCAGTCTTTTTCGTCATTCCTAGATAATTCTTAAAAATTGTTGGGTGACATTGAAAATTTAAAATTAATTAGACACACAAGAGAATTATTATTGTTGTCCTTCCCTTCTTGATCGTGTCTTAAATTGACAATATAATTAAATTTGTATCCATTTTTTGACACATAGTATCATTGGTCTTGTTACACCATAAAACAAAATATTATAATTCATTGGAGAAAATGGTGAAAGTTGCAGTTGTGGGTGCCGGTGTGATTGGCTTGGGTTCTGCTATTTGTATTCAAAAAATTGATCCTGCAATTAGTGTGATAATTATAGCGGAAAAATTTTCACCCGACACGACCGGAGATGGGGCAGCAGGTTGAATGCCTAATTAGTCAGTTTGCTAATTAGTTAAATAGAAAATAATTCGATCATTTGGAATTCTTCAGGTCTTTGGGGACCCTACTTACTAGGAACTACACCTGGGGAAAAGATTGAGTGAATCAAACGACAAATTTAAATAACTATCAAATGCTATAGCAAAATTTTACGGGAACTATTTTGGCATCATATAATTCTTCGTGTTTGTGTATTGGTGAATCTTTGTAGGAAATGGTCTCGCATGACACACAATCTTTGTCATGACTTCTGGAATTCGGATAATGGAGGTAAAATGGGAGTGAGTATGATGCCGTGCAGGTAATTTATATCAAGTGTATAGATAGTCAGATGAGAAAATTCAAATCTGACTGATCGCAAGCATGTCCTTGTTTTTTTACTGTCTCTGTGCAGACGGGTGACTTCGGAGGATTCTCTGCCCGACCCACCATGGAAAAATGTCGTTTTTGGTTTCCGGAAATTGTCCAAGGACGAACTATTGACAATGGCTCCACATCTAACGTAAATAAATGTCATACACTAATTTATTTATGTAAAATAATGCCTGTGCGTGTGCTATAGTCAATGTGTTCCCATTTTGTTTTTCAAAAATAAAGATTCGGAAGTGAATTTGTGACATTCATTTGTGAAGCTAGTAAAATTCTACCACAATTTTTACAACAATTCAAACAGAATGGTGGTAAAGTTTTAAAGAAACATGTATCAGACTTGAACAAACTGAAAGATGACTACGACATTGTTGTCAATTGTACTGGAGTCAATGCACATCATGTTACTCCTGATCCATCAGTGGGTCCATTTCGAGGTCAAGTTATGCGGGTAAGTTGCAATAGTTTTACTGTGGTAATAGTGTCTAATTAAATATCCTAATGAACCTGCTAATAAATATGTAAACAGGTAGAAGCACCAGAATTCAGTTATGCATATATTGACGAAAGTGACACTGGAAATTATATTATACCAAAGTGGGTAAAAAAACAAATGTACAACAAAACTGAAAATAAATTGTTGACGAATAAAAATTCCTATCATGTATTGAATTTTCAGTCAGGACACTGTAGTCCTTGGAGGAACACATCAAGATGGGGACTGGAATACAAATCCCTACCCGCAAGACACTGCCTTTATAAAAAATGGTTGTGAAAAAATCTGGCCACCATTGAAATATGCAAAACATGTGAAACATTGGGTTGGACTAAGGCCAAGTCGTCCATGTGTGCGACTAGAATTGGAAGTTCGACAAATTGATCACAAACCCTTTTACGTAAGTTGCTTTTACTTTAAATTGTTTTTTGAAAAAAATAACATTCTATTTTAGTGGAAAATAGAAAATGTGTAGATATTACACAAACAAGTGAGTAAGGGAATCAAAATAATAGATTTTAAAAGTTAAAACAAGAGTTCTATTACTAGTGAATATTCCATTTTTCCTCAAAACCCGACGTCAACTTTGCACATGCCAATGCACCACTCAAAGGATAACTACTGATGGAGACTACGTCTTCAGTATAATCAACTGACACCTGAAATATACAAATAAAAATGATATTTCAGAATAATAACATACGCACTCAAAACTGTCATGAAAAAAATTTAGAAATATATAATAATTACCGCTCCATGTGCCATAGCACCAACAACGATAACCACAGGTACGTCTTCATCTGGTACAATGTCAATCGGTCGGACGAGTTTTTCTGATGAGAAACTTGTACCAATTTTTTTACAACCAACTGGTAAGTGGTCAGTAACGGGATTCTTTATCACTTTTAGTAATTTCATAGGACCATCTGATGCTCGGATGGAGAATTTATGAAGTAGTTGAACTATACAAAGAACAGAAACAGATTAATATTAATCTTACGTTCGCGCATTTAAACAATTTAATAGAATAAACTTGTTTCCAAGTAAAAAATCGACGTACCCATAAGTCCAGCAAATCTTTTATAAGTCCTAGGCAATCTTGTTTGAGGGTTAACTTCTATTAAAACACCTTTGGCAGTGTGTATATAAACTTGTAACAATCCAGCTCTATTTAATGGTGAATCCAATAACATTAGTAAACATTGATGTGCAATATCAGGACGACAGGCTGCTGGGTCACGATTTCGTCGACTCAAGAATGCACTGTGATCATCACCTGCAATGAAATGTAAAAAAATTGTAACATCCACAATGTCAAAAAGAAAATATATTGAGAGAGAGAGACCAAAATATTAGACAATTGAATATTTCATGTACCATTTAAAAGTTCAAATCCTTGTCCAATTTTGGCCGTCTCCAACTGAGCATTTTCCAACACAACAATTAATCTTTTTTCTTGTTTTCTCATGTGAGATACAGAGAGATGTGAAGGTGGTAAATCAACTTCTTTTTCCTCCTCCTCGTCATCATTTTGTAATTTCCTTTTCCGTCCCATGATTCCTGCAACAACGAAACATGATTAATTTTCCCACACAAAGGCTTAATAGTACACAGAAAATAGAATATTTAGTAAAGGATATTAGTATTTACCTTGTCAATTTGTGTGAATAAAAGATGAAAACAAAAATCCCGTCCACGAGAAAAAAATATCCACGAGTTCGGCGAGTTTAAAAGTTGGCGCAAAAAGTGGGACAGGACTTATCCAATGTTGCCCGATTCCTTCCTGTCCCTCAATCTTCCCCAATTAATCCTGTACATTTATCTTTCCAGGTGGTTCACAATTACGGACATGGAGGTTCTGGAGTGACTCTCTTCTGGGGATGTGCCCATGAAGCTGCTGAGATTGTCAAGGGTGTCATCAAAACATCTTTCGCATCCCATCTTCCTAGTAAACTCTAATTTACATGTTCAATTTATAATTCAAAAATCAAATATGGACAATAAATTCTCTGGAAAAGATCGAATAAAATATTCGTATTTTATTTCCCAACTAATATGGAACTCTCAAAATGTGCATCTACGCAGACCCACCTAGACAGAACTAGACAAAAGTGAAGCATCTTCATTTTCTAAAAATAACTTTTTAAAAATCTGTACCATGTGCAATGAGAGAGAGAGAGAGAAGAACGTGCTTCTCTCCGGGTCGTTCCTCTTTTACATATGTGTAGAAAAATTGTAGTTAAAAAATTTAATAGCAATTTAAATCTCTTTTCTGCACATTTTGGACAACAACAATTGTGAAGACAGAAGGCACAAGTGGATAGGGTTTTCATTCAAAACCCTCTCAAAAAAGGTAATCAATTTAATTCAAGCAAAAACTTTATTTTTTACAATATAAATTTATTTGATAATCTATCAGTCTCAAATGTGCCATATTATTATACACAGTTTTCAGAAAACATCTCATCTAGTAGAAAAATGGTCATATCCGAAAAAGACAGTTCATTTGCCCGAGACCTGGGTAACTCCCTCCGAACTCACTTGAGTGCGGAAGAGTTGTCAAAACTGCGGACGGACCGAGAACGAATTCAGTTTGTTCTTCAAAACAAGGCTGTACAAGAAAGACTAGAGTCTTGTATTCAAAATTTGATCAAAAATGAAAAAAATTCATGTGCAAAGAATAAAGTGAAAGCACTTCAGTTCAAAGACTTGGGTAACTCTGCTTTTGGTCGAGGTCACTATGATAAATCACTTCAGTTGTACAATCAGTGTATAGCTTGGATGCCTCATGACGACACTAAAGGTACTTCAGTACTCCTTCACACACACACACCCACACACGCTTTCTCTTTGTCAAAGAAAGCAAAGAGAAAGTATTCCCTGGAGAATGATTCAAATTAATTTTGTATTGTTATTTCTATTTTAGATATATCAATTGCGTACGCAAATCGTTCAGCAGCCCTCTTTCATCTCGGTGAGATCTCATTAGCTCAAAAGGATGTGAAGATTGCTTTCACTCTGAACTACCCCAAGGAACTCCATTGGAAATTGTATGAACGTTCTGGTACATCTTTTCTTTCACTTGACCTCATTTAACTCTTTTGTCATACCCACCTTCATCCTCCATCAAACCGTCTTCACTCTACTATTGTGTCAAGAATCCTCCCACGTAAACTAAAATACACACAGAGAATGATGATGTTTTTAATTTAGGGCGTTGTCACCTTCAACAAAATAATATGGGGGAGGCCAATCGTCAGTTCAAACTTGCTCTCACCGCACTCCAAGACGCTCAACTTGATGAAAGTAAAAAGAAGAAAGGGGAGAAAGTACTTGAACAACTGATGCGGTCCAACTCTTCAAACTTTTCTGCTAATTGTACAGGTAAATCAAATATTCAAAATACAAAATCATGTCAAAATATTTACATTCGAGAAATAAGCTTCATATTTTTCTTTTAAAAAAATCTGTTTCACTACTTTCTTCTTTCCCCCACCCATCTCTGCTCATTACGCAGTATCCCAGGTTTTTTGCACACCCCTCCGAAACAAACTACGTAGTTCATACTAGTTTTTTATTTAATATTCGCATGTTGTACAACATCAACACACGTTTATTTCTCCCCTCTCGTAATTTGTAATCAACATGGAAACTTTTGACAACTTCACACCCAATCCTCTGTGTATAATTTCTCTTTTACTACCGAGCTATCTCTTTCCACTTTCCACATGCAAAATGACTTTGAGTATAATTATAATTTTCACACGTAAAAAAATTTCACACGACACACATTTACTGGAAGGTGTCTTTTACCATTTCCAATTCCCATCACATGTGTACTAAATGGTGTCCCTCAGTCTGCCCTTCTCGTCCTTTTCCCTTCTATTCTTCTCCATATTGTAAATCGTAGTTACTACATCATCAGAAGAGAAAGTTTTTCACTTTTACGAGTATAATATGAAGAGTGAAAGTACACAAGTTCCCTGTTCATCTTCCTTCCATTTTTTTGATATTTTATTTTCCAACTACATTTCCCTCTCTCTACATGTATGTCTCTCTTTGTGTGATGCCTGATGCGTGTGTTCATTGTTGTAGACTCAAAAAGAGGGACAGAGTCGGACAATGAAAATATTTTAGTACCCGAGTTGACGAGAGGAGAAAGCAAAAGTTTACGAGGCGCGGCGAGTTGTTTGAGTGTCGACAGGAATGAGGAGGATGGAAGGTTTGTCGTTGCCAATGAGGATATTCAACCGGGTGATGTCATCCTCGTTCAAAAAGCTTACATCTCTACTCTATCCCCTGAACTTTACCACCAACAATGTTCCCGCTGTTTCACACCGTAAGCAACTTTACTGTATTTACATATTATTTTGAGGATGGAGGGAAAGTGGAGGATTTTTTTACACAAGCTTTATAACTACTGAAGGGACAAGGGACACTCTGAGAACGATGTGTGTGTGTCTTTCATATTAACATATATATAGAGATTCACCTTCCACATCTCCTCCACCAGGTCAGCTATAAATTTTGTCTCATCCGCATCCACTTCAACAAAAATGTGTAAACAAAAACACATTACCAGCCTCCCACTCTCATTCCCTCCCGACCCGACACACCATGTCACGGCATGTCATTTCTCCGTTTTATTTATTCGACTATAATTTCAACGAAGACTATGTAGAGAAAAAAAGAAAGTGTGTGCGTGGGAGGAGTACAGGCCACTTGTCATTTTCTCCTCCTATTCTACGACTAATGAATTTTCAGAGAGAGAGAGAGCAAGAGAAAGTGACAAATTTTCTTTAATATTCTTGACCGTGTGCTCTCACCATTTAACAACTTTCTCCTTCATCTTCCAGAATGAGATTTTTTGATAGGTTTCAAGAGAAATTTGTGTACAGAATTTTTTGACACTTTCACTCCACCTTTTCTTACGTGGATCTCCTGGATTTTATGAAATCTTAAATGTGCAGATTGGATCCTCCACCCGGAAAACTTTGTTTCAGTTTTCCATTTTTTTTCTTCTTGTTCTTCTTGTGTTGTTGGTTAGTGAAGTGAATGGGGGATGAATTAAAAATGATGACGACAAAAAATTGTTATGTTTTATCTGTACTACTCTCTTCTTTTTTCGGAGAAAGGACATGTTTGGTATTCTATCTCTCTTTCCCTCCTTCATTTCAGTTTGTTTGAAGGGAGGAATGAGAGAGGCGAAATTCTTGAGAAAAGAGAGAGAGAAGAGAATCTTGTGGAGGGAACAAGTCTCTGGCTAATCGCATTACCCTACGTCAGAGTGTCTCGGAGGCTGTCAATTCCAAAAGTCTGATTTTGGAAGAGTCTTTCCCCTTCTAATTTCGTTCTCGACAAGTCACTGGAAGACAGGACAACCACAGGGAGAAAGGGAGAAAGAGTGAAAGCACAAGGGAGGGAAACCACAGGTTCAACTTATACCCCTCTTCCTCCTCCCCTTGAAAAAAAGTTATTTTCTGACATGTTTCTCTTTCTTTCTCTCTTTCTCTGCACTAACCTAAATTATTTACTTTGACTTTCTCTGCTGTCATACGTACATGTACTACTACTGCTCCTTCATTCCTGTCCCTCTCTTTTTTTTCTTGCTTGGACTAATCAATTTAATACCGACTCAATTTTTCTCCTCCTCCTCTCTTCTTCCCCTCATTCTCTCCTTTTCTCTTTCTCTGTCTTTGTATCGAGACCCAATTATTTTTTATTTGGACCTTTCCCTTCTACAAGGAAGCTACAAGTGAAAGCTTCATATCTATTTTGTCCCCAAGCTAGGACACGACGCGAGGAGAGGTCATACTGAGGTCACACCAAATTTTTCTTCTTACAAAGCGACATGCCATAGCTACATGTATGTATGTATAAATGGCCGGATTTGCCAAATGAAGAGTTAAGATTATAGCAAAAAAATTGTCATGTAGTAAAGTAGACGATTCCTCAAAATATTCATATTTTTGAAACCAGAATGACAAAATATGGCGCTGAAAAATGTACACAAAATAATGCAGTGGATTTTGAAATTTAAAAAATTCCTTTCTATATCCTACCACTAATTTTCACCTATTCTGAACCTCTGGCTGTGGCTGTACCCTTAAAACCTTGAAGAGATTATATTGATCAATATTTTGAAGAAGTAGAGACGAGAGACGAGAGGAGAGAAAGGTGTCTCATTTTTTTGGGTCAGCTGGTGGAGTTCCCTGGCTCCTTTTTTTCCTCCTCGAGAGGAGCAGCTCTAATTTAATTTCTGAGAGAAAGTTCCACCATTCCCAAGTATTCTCTGTAGACTTAATGATTATTTACGTGGAAAAAGGGAACATTTTAAGGGTGGAATGGGTAGCTGTTTCGTTATTGAGTGAAGCTGTGTGTGTGCTTCTATGTTGTGTAGTTGTAGTGACTGTACATCAAGGAAGTTGAAGACACCAAAACAATCAATGCCAATACACTGAGGCCGCTCCTCATGCGTGGCCCTACTTACTTACTTGTTAAGGTTATACCAAAAAAGTGGGGTTATATCGTGTGTACGTGTGGGTGTGGGTGTAAGTTCATATGTATGAGCACAGGTTGTTGGATTTCCTAGTCAGAGTATAACAACACAGACTGTACAAAAGAGAGAGAGAGAGAATTCAATTTAGCTTTTGTTCCTTCAAAACATTCCGGGTTGTAACGGTCGTTAAGTATACAGAGAGAGGAGGAAGACTGTATGTTGTATTGTGAATATCCGGAGAGAAAATTCGCATATTAAAAAATTTTCTCTCTCTCAGCTGACGTTTGACTTTAGGGAAGAGGACAGAGAAAAATGGAGAAAGCACATTACACACACACACCACAGGGATACAATACTTGCATCACAAGTATGTATGTTTTATTGATTCATTTCTTTTTGTGAGGAGCAGGTTTTGATTAAAATATTTTCAAATCAATCCATTAAAGTCCTTTGGAAAAGGAGGCCAAAAGAGGAGACAGGAGACAGGAATTAAATACAAGGATTTTCGTAACACGTTGCCTGAGGAGGAGAAGGACCTTTTGTACAATATGTATTGTCAAAGGATTTAATGACAGCATGTAAAATGTAGTCATTAGGGACTGAGACAATGGAGGAGGAGGGAGGAGAGAGATGAGCTGTGAGGATGTTTCGATCTTTCTAGAGATAGAGATGGAGAGGGGAATTGGGAATTGTGGGACCAATTTTCACGGAATCCTTTTTTCAGAAGATAATAATTACGAGGAGAAGGAGTCCGAGAAGTGAAAGTACTATGTAGTTCTGTGGGAGTCTGACAGTTTTCTTTCTTCGTTCTTCGGCTGTGTATTTTTGATGGAAACATAATTTGACATGGAAATAAATAGAGAACTCAATACTCAACGTTGTTGTGGCCTCTCTCTTTTTTGAACGATGAGAAATGGACAAATGAGTATTTTTTACAACAATAATGCTTTCTCTCACTTTCACATGAAAATACGTTGGCTGTGTGAAAAACGTAGATTTTACATTTACGAAGAGATTTTTGAGATTAAAATTGATGAGAGTTAGATAAACTTGTAATGACCCTTAATCAGATAATGTAATGTCAATGTGTGTGTGTTTTCAGGATGAAGGCTCCAGTTTTTTGTAAAAGCTGCAGCATGGAGTCATACTGCTCCCTCCCTTGTAGAGAGAAAGCTCGGACCGAGTATCACGGAACAGAGTGCAAGATAATGGGAGTTTTGGCCAACGCTGGAATCTCTATAAGTAAGTCATTTAATTTCTGTCCCATTTAATTTGTATGTTTAAAATTCTGACATAATTTTGTTTTAAAAAAATAGCTTGCTACATGGCTCTTCGATTGATGTCTCAGGTAACCGATTATGCTTGATTATTTAATAATGGTTTGGAATTGATTATGTTAATACTTGATGATTTTACTTAATTATTTAGCACAGAATAGTTTTGTACATGAATTGTTTAGTTTTAGAAAATTGGAGGACGCGCTGAGTTGATTGTATTCTTGACAAAATTTGTCCCTTGATAATTTTTCTAAAAGGATTTTTAGTGAGTATCTAATTCCACCTCCTCCTCCGAGTGTAATGACTGTCCTTTAAGGAATGAAGTGAAGGGGGAACGTACGCAGAGGGATTCAGTTCAAGTTCATTTGAAGTGCATATAAAAATAAATGTGGAGACTCTTATCAAATTGAGTAGTTTCCACCCCTCAAAATTTTGAGAAAGATTTTGTTGATTCAACTCTGAGTCAAGTTGGTAGACGAGAGGAAAGCGGGGGATGAATCACAGATAAGGATATCATTGTCAAGGAGTATGTATTTGGAGTTGGGAAGCCAAATTAAAGGTGATAAGGGAGGAGGACTGAATCAGATCAAAGGAGCGATCCAGAGCAATTCCAGTTTATCGCTCGTTTTATACAACTCTGTACTTTGTCTTTGTAATCTGCACTTCATGTAGACACACACACACACAGAGTGGGGTGCGTGAGTATACGTAGACTCCAGTTTAGGATCAATCAGCTAAATCCAGGAGAAAGCGAAAGCTTTACTTTCACTGTTGGGTACAGAGCATAGACGTTTGGCAGTGACACTTTCCAAATCCTAGGCAGATTTACATTAAGAATCAAGGAGGATCCAATTAATTACGACTGTCTTTCACTCCGAACAAGTTTACATTTTTTCACATTTTTCAGAGTGAAAAATCAAAAAAGTTTTTTGCACTAAAAATTTTTAAACTGAAGGAACTTTTGGATTACAGAAAATGCGATGAATTTTTTTCTTCTCATCTTAATTTGTGACTGACACTGAAATGTCGAAAATAATGGATAAAATTTTGTTTCGTCAGGGAGAGGAAAGAGTGAAAGTAAAAATGTTCGATTGAAGGAAGGATTCAAAATTATTTGACAATCTGCATAATAGAGTGAAAGCCTTTCACTGAAAGGAATGTAGATCTATAGAAAGTAGATGAGAAGAAAGCGTTTAGGAAAAACCTTTACATCTTATAATGATAAAATTTTCATAACGATGTTCATCTCTTGTTTTTCTTTCTCCCTCCTCTTCTTACTTTCCCTTTTTGCAAATTTTTCTTTTGTTTGGCTTCCGACAGACTGGCGTGAAGAAAATCTGTAAATGGGCTCAGTTAGTTAATGAGATGGAGACAGGGGTTGATGGGGAAGACAAAAATGTAAAAGTTAAATCTCCTCCTCCTTCTGGCAATGGAGAAAAGAGTTTGGAAAAGAAAGGTCGTGCGGGACAAGAGAGAGAGACTTGGCCTACTAACGAGGAATATCGAGCGGACCACATCTCCCTCCTCCATCTCGTTACTCATTCAAAGCGGCGTGAGATGGAGGATATCTTTCAACGAACCATCATGACTTTCTTCCTCCTCAAACTCCTAAAATCCACTGGATTTCTTTCTACACAACAACAGCAACGGAAATCAAGTGAGTGTCAATAAATGTTTTGTAATACATTTGATTTATTACTTTTGGTAGACACAAACTAGAAATATGTGTCAGTGAATTGACATGCATTTATTGTCGATTACATCGTAGATTTCGCTAGAAAATTTAAAAACGAGTTTAAATCCCAGTTTTTGATATTCTATTCTTGTTCAAGGAGAGCTTAACTAAGGAAATATTCTCATATTTTTGGAAATATTTGCATCCTTCCACTTTATTCTAAGGGACGAGAAAGGCTCGTTCCTTTTTGTTTTCCCTTGGCTACTTAAAATGCTTTTTACCTCTTTATCTCGTTCCTTATCATATGCAAGTGCCATGATCAAAACTTTTTGGACACCCTCCGGTACCGCTCAAAGTTAATGTATGACTCATATAATACGAGAAAGATGCTTCTAGTGCCAGGAAATATGAAGTGAGGGAGGCAAAAAAATGAAAGTCATTTATTATTATTATTTAACGGCATAGGTACTTCTGTGTAGCTGAAGCCGATATACTCATATTATGCTATGAACATATGCGCTGTACCAATTTTTGAGTGGAGAAAGTCACATTATGTATTCTGGTTACTGAAATCACGACACGTGGAAATAATTCCTTGAGGATATCATGAAAAACTTTTTCCCTCTCTACCTCTTCTCTTCCTCTCTCTTTCACTCAAGGGGGACTCATGGGAAAGGATGAGGATGGTAAAGGGACGCCATATAAAGGGATAGTGAAGCTGGTTGGGTGTTAGGACAGTCCCATTCTTGATAATGCTGAAATCGTGTTGATTTTTCTCTTTGTTGATGTGTGGTTTTCAACTTTTTTGACTAGACACTAAACTGGAATAAAAAAATTGTACAAAAAGTTGAACTGTACTTTCTCCACTTACTCGCTAAGCTGCATCAGTTTGTCCTTGGTCCGGGACAATAGACTCAAAGTTGGCAAAGTTGTGTTTATCAATGCAATCTTTTTATGTTTTATGTCGTTGCCCCTCTCCTCCTCTTTGGTATGCCCTGCCCAAAACATGTGTGTGTGTGTGGGGTGGTTGTGTCTGTATGGAAATGAAATAAAGATTTTAGATTAGGATAAAGAGGGTAGTGGGTCCAGGGTTCGTTAGTCTGGGATAACAGAGAGAGAGTGAAAGTGTGTGTGACTGTTTTTTGCGTCCATGATGGTGGTCTCTGTGGACACATGAGGTGGTTTATGGGAGTGTCTAGTTGCACGTGTAATTGCGGAGGCTCTTCCTCCATCCCTCCAGGCTTTTTCGGAGGATATGGGAAAGAGTAAACAAGTGCCATCATCATCTTGGGGAAAGTAGGAGCAAGAGAGAGAAAGGGGGAGGCAAGTGAGGGTTTTAGCAAGTAGAAAAACCACACACAACAGTCAGGGTGAAAAAGAGAGAGGGGGGGGGGGGGGAGAGGGAAAGTGTGTGTGGGTTAGTAGTGGAGGGTAAATTTAATAAAGGTTTGTCTTGGTTCTGCAGGAGGAGAAGCATCTGGAGAAAACTCGGAGGAGGAGAATAAGGACAGTCAAAATGGGGAGACGACAAAGACAGGGCTGAAGGAGGAGAAAGAGGAGAAAGAAGAGGCGGTGGCGGTGGTGGAGGAGAATGAAGATGAAGTGAGTGTTGGAACGCTTCTGTTGCGAAGTCTTCAGTTCCTTCAGTTCAATGCCCATGAAATTGCTGGTTGGGACAGTCAAAATTCCACATCGGTCTTTCTGGGTGGTGGACTTTTTTTGTCCTTGGCACTCTTCAACCATTCCTGCAATCCTGCCATTGTTCGGTACGGTACATTTATACACACACGTATATATACTCACCCTGCTTCTTACTTTACTCACATCTGCTCCAGCTTTCTCCTCCTCCTTTTTTTATCTCTCCCTCCTATTCTCTTATCACTTTAACCCTTTTTTCTATTATCCTCCATCTTCTGTTTCACTCCTTCCCTCTTACTCCAAATTTCGCTCTTTTTCCCGCATCCCCCCATCCCACAAAAGACTTTCACTCTTGTGAATTCAGCTCCTTTTTCTAGGTGAAAGTGTAATACACACACACTTCCAATGTATTTGTGTACAGGGTGGACCTTGACAGCATAACAAAGGGTCTCGCAATTATTTTTCCCTCCTTCTCTTGTTTGTTACAATAATTGGAGGGAGAGTAGACAACCACGAAGTAATGTGAGTGTGTGTGTGGAGTATTCTTTGGACTTTATATCCCCAGTTTTTCTCCCACTCTGCTTAGTACGGAGAAGAAGCAGGAGGAGGGAAAGAACTTTATTGACATTGAAATCCTTTTCCCGCTCCTAATGATCATTTGCTGGGACGCGCTGAAGAGAGAGAGAGAAAGTGCACCAGAAAAAAGAGTTAAGGAGCCCAGCCAGCCTTTCCCTTTTCCCCTGCACTGCAGCGTTTGCAGTACACTGATTTATATTAGCCCTGACAACTTGTACCTACATGAAAGACCCTTGTCAAGAGCAAAGCAAAGAGAGTGAGAGAGAGAGAGAGAGAGTGTGGGGGTGTGTATGTGTGCGTGACCTACTAACGAACAACTCAACCACGGCCCAGCTTAAACTTGTAACCAACTTACGCTCTGCCTACTCATAGTTTTAACCTATATATTGTACCTCGGGAAAAAATACTTGTAGGACTTTGTCTTTAAGTCTATTTGAACCCGCTTTTCTCCCTTGATAGGATACCGTGTACTCCTAAAGAGCCTTCTTGATGGAGACTTGACTATAAGATTTCGCGCCTGAAACGAAGGTTTTCTTCTTCATTCGAGCAAAAGAGAGAGCAGGAGAAAGTGAAAGGAAAAGGGGAAAGGATATTCCATTAAGCTTTGTTTACTCAAGAGTTCAAAAAAAAGATGTAAAAATTTTATCAAATTTTCCACTCTGTCAGCTACCCTCCTTCATTATATTAAATTGTACAAAAGAGTATTTACCAACATCCTCCACACACACACCCTCTCTCTTTCTCTCTCTCTCTCTCTGATTGTCTGTGCCGGGATAGACAAAAACTCGAAAAATGTAATTAGTTTAATGTCATCACTTTAACACCCGAGAAAGGGGAAAATGGAGAGAGAGAGAGACGAACTTTCTCTTTCCCTGCACAAAATGCACACTGCATCACACACACAGAGATAGGAAGAGACCGTATGGAGAATTTTCAAACTTGGTTGGTTAATATGAGACAGGGCGGGGACTGGGTTGTTCCAACCAAGGGAATTGTAATTAAAAAGTTTTTTTCTCCACCATAATAATAATGAATCTGGACTCTTTTATTCTCTGCAGCGCTCCAGTTCCCGGTATCCCTCTCTCTTTCTCTCTTTGATTGTGTATGTGTATAGAGATTTCGCATTGTGTCCCCACAAAAGAGACTACACAACGAAGAGCTTTCTCCACACACACACGAGTAACAGAGGAAAATGTGAGAATGTCGGAGAAACACACCCACACCCAACTCGTTCTCCCGCACACACACACGCACGTTGCGTGAGCAACTTATTTTTTGTGTATCTTTTTGATAGAATGAGAGCACGTGGTGACCCTTGACACACTAAAAAAAATTTCTGGGTTGAGCTCTGATGGAATCTCTCTGAGGAGAGTGTGTATGCCAAAGGAATGTGATATACAGATATATAATTCATGCTTGACTTGCTCTACTGTCCAAAATCCTTCATGCAGACTTTCACTCACTCTCTCCACTTTCTCTCTGTCTCTCTCTGTAGGTACTTTATGAAGGACACGGTGGTGGTGAGGGCTGTGCGGACAATTTACCGTGGAGAACAAGTGACGGAGAATTATGGACCTGTGTTCACTTCCAGTCCAAGGGAGGAAAGAAGGAGGACTCTAGACAATCAATATTGGTTTCACTGTCAATGTATTTGTTGTCGGGAGGACTGGCCACAATTTGAGGGACTGGCGACAAACTCGGGTCTACGATTCCGTTGTACTCATTGTCATTGCTTTTTGGGTGGGGAGGATGCGGCTGGAGGACTTCTCCTTCAAGTAAGAAAAAAACCATTACAAGCTTTTGGGTTGGATATAGGCGGGACTTTTTTAAAAAAGTGTTGAATTGGTTCATTATTTTGTATTTTGTTTTTTCGTCTTTACTAATTATGCAGTGTGGCCGATGTTCTCGCCCCACGAACATCCTGAAGAGTCTGAAAGATTTGCAGAAGACAGATGGAAAGTACAATGATGCCATGAATTTTTTGGCGAAAGGTCGAGAGGAAACGGCACTTGGGATTTTACTCCAAAACATTGCACTCTTTGATTCCATCCTTCTACCTCCCTTCAGGGATTATCATTTGTGCCAAGAAGCTGTAAGGAGATGCTTCCTCATTCTTGGCAACAAAACTAATGCTCAAACATCATCATCATCTGCAACCCCCTGAATCCCTCCATCCCTCTGTGTGCACTGTACACACACACACAGTCTTCCTTCGAATGTACATCTTGTAACATCTACCTTCTCACCTAAATCTTCACAACTTGTTCCTCTCTCTCCTACTCCTCCTGATCCCCGTCCGATTATGCAAGATTTATTATAACTCAAAGTCTACCGTTTACGACTTTCCATGGTTGTTTGTGTTACGTGTTTGTGGAGGGAGAGGAGAGGAGCGAAGGGTGTACACGAAAATCAAGAGTTTAATCTATAAATTACTTTTCTCCCTTCCCTCCTCCTCGTCCCAACTTTCACCAAAAAATGTTGTGTCTAGAGTGTAGCCAAGTTTTTCCCACTTTTGTGCATAATAAAGAAAGTCAGATTATTACTGACACACACACACACACACACAAGGAGATGAGAGACGAGCTGGGTTGGTTCGTTACGTGTTACAATTTATTTCCCTTTAGGCAGAATCATGTCCATCCGTCTGTCATATCAAAAATCCTTAACCAAAATTTTGGCAGCTGAGCAAAAAGACGAAGATGTAATGTGATCGTGAGATTCTAGTGGGAAGAAATTTTGCAATCTCATACTTTCACCTTCCTTCCCCCACCGCCCAGAAGAATTTTGTGCTTTCACCACTACTCCTGCCCCGCACCAGACAACGGGGAGAAAGCGTGCTTTTTGATGTATCAAGCTAATTACTAAAAGTCAAAATGGATGGAAGTAGGTAGTGAGGGAAGGAGAAAGTCAAAATGTGAAAGTATTTCGAATTTTATAAGCTATTTTGCTTTTTACAGTAGAGAAAATTATATTAGAGTCTTGGTCAGTGTGGGTTTTGAAGGCCCCGGTTTTCTCCTCCTCCTCCTTAGTTTATGACAGAATGGGACTGACGAAGATTTTGTTAATACTGATGTTGATGGTGGAATCAAGATTCGCGAGGAAGTGCAGTCTATGCTGGATTTCAATTTGTAGAGAAAAGAGGAGGAGGAGGAGAGCGAAGAGGGTGTGTGGAAAAGAGAGCAAGTTTTTATAACTGACAACAGAAATTATGCGTCAATCTCTATTATTAGATTTGTGGCTTGTTTGTTCCTCATCCAAGTCAAGTTATGAGAGAGAGAGAATTATGACACATCTTTTTTCTGCAAGAATTATATTTGAGAAGAGAGAGAGAGAGAAAGAGACCTTGAGATGTCTCTCTTTCTCTTTCCCAGTTTTTTTTGCCCCACATTTCCGAATCACATATAAAGAAATGGTGCAGTGTAAAAAAAAATTTCTTGGGATTTTTTTCTCCCTCCATATTTTCATATTTTCTTCCTCTGCATTGCCCCCCTCTTCCACGTAATGATAACTCCAGGGTTTTTTAATGAGTTTCGATTTTACATCTTGATAATGACCCAGCATCCGGGATCCGTCTGTCGATAATTCGACGATAAAATGGAAGTGTTCCAGGTTTTTCAAAATGGCTGAGAGAATTTACTGCATTTAAGTGAGTATGTGTCACTGTGGTATGCTATCACAGTTTGTGTTCTGCGTGTGTGTTTGTGACGTTTATCTATTTTAAAAAAAACCTCCAGGCATTCTAATAAATAAAAGGATTGGCCAGAGAAGGAAGTTTACAAAAAATATGTGCCAAATAAATTTGTTGAAAAATTTGTTATCATTTGAGAAAATACAGTTTAGTAAACAATTATCTTATTGTAAAAATATAACAATGAAATTTTCTTTTATCCCGTGATGAAAATTACCCGTGTCAACACACCGAATATCCACGATTACTATTAATACAACACAGACAGAAAAATCAAAGTATAGGGAATACACAATCCGAAGATTCTAACAGAAAGAAGAATTTGGTCTGGGAATCGCATGACATTGAAACACACACACACACAGGCACACACAAAGGATGTGATGCCAATTTCAATGTTCTGACACCACCCGATCCTGCACAAAGGGACCAGAAAGGAAAAAAGAGAAAGGGTTTGGGGAAAGTCTCTCCGATTCATGAACAATTGTGTGTGTGTCCTGTGTATCTTAATCTTTTATTGTGATTCGGAGTGATGGTGTGGAAAAAATCGATATTATTTTCTTTCTTTCTTCTCCGCTCCACCCTGACTTTCACTTCTCACAATCACAACTTTGATCCTTTTTTAAATTTAAATTTGGTTTTCTCCCTCATGGATGTAGCCCCCGCAAGTTGAGAGTCAAGGGAAAGGAAGAGAAAAGGCTTTACCATTTGTGAAACTCCTCGTCTTCCTCTCGCATTGGCTTGGTACAGCATGACGTGGGATGCAGGATGAGATAACGTGAGACTACGGCAAGGGTACCGGATCCCCAAAAACCCATGTACCTAATTTTATGAATGACTTGGAAGGTCAAATTGGAAGAGGGAGGGAGGGAGATCACGAAAGATGTAATATTTTGTAAAATAAATAAAAATTCATAACTTTCTCCTCGGCTCTTCAATAATATCTCCCTTCCCCCTTAAACTGGGAAATGGAAGCGAAGATTGGAAAATCTTTCTCTCTCTCACACACACACACATAAATACACACAAGAATACACTAGGGACTCCCCTGAGGCAATAACAATATTGATGATTCATGGTAAATTCCTTTGGAATGTAAGAAAAGTAGGGTAATTTTCATTTGAAACTCAAATTGAGAATACATATGCAGTATTTACCTAGATCCATGTTCAGCTAGGCTCATATTTGAAATTTTAATTTTTAAAATTGTTGTGGAAATTATAGTATGAATTTTTTGTAGATGTTGCAAAAACATAAAAGTAAAGAGTAGGGAAAGTTAATTGAGATGAGGATATTCTTGAGCTGGAATTGTTTGCACAAAATATGACTCCAATGTTGCTTACTTTTCTCCATTACTCTTTGATGTGAGAGAGAAAGTTTGAAATTATATTTTGAATTTACCTAACAAATATTTCTAAAATATTCTGGAATATTTAGCTGCAGGGAGTGATATGAAATTCATACACTATGAAAGTGAAAGTTGATGTCCGAGGTTTTTATCGTAGTCTCTTTCATGTACTTTCACTCTATTAAGATGTACATATTTGTTATACATTTTGAAATGTCAACTGAAATCATAGTCAGATGACTAATCTGCTAGTGACAGTCTACATAATTTAATTTAAGCGTCTCTCTCTCTCTTATCCCTTTGATTAATTTGCAGTAGCCACACTTTCTTCATTGGATGCAGTTGTGTGTGTGTTGTTTTCCTTTCAACAGCAAATAAACCTAATTCATTAATTTTCCTGTCAAAAGAGAAAATACAATTTTTCTGATAATGCATCATGTCAACACTAGAGGTTTGGATATTCCAAATGTTACAGTTTATTTCATTAAAAAAATCGCACATTCAGAATCGGAGAGTCTCTCTCAAAATTAAGAGCTCCGAGGATTTGATACCCGAGTACAAAATTCTTTAAATTCTATTTAAAATTGCATTGCATTTTGAAAATTTTGATTTAGCATGTTTGCGGTGAAAGTGGAAAATTGTTGCAAGTGACACTCCAATACAATTTTCGTTCATTTTATCTTTAAAATAATGAGTTTGGCACGAATTTTGACTGAATTTCTGTCTCCACCAAACTTTAGAATTGGGAGAAGGTCAGCATGGAGTAAAGTTGCGGAATGTGGAATAAAGGACAAAAACTTGTGTGTATGAATCACTTTTGTGGTTGTAAATGATAATTTCAAAAAGAAAATTCTTTTCAGGAGGTCTGAATTCATTCAAAATTAATGATCACGTTCTCCATCTAAAAATTCTCGTTCGTGATTAAAAAATGAATTTAGTTATAGATTTACCACCAAACTTCATGTTCTATTAACTTCCTTCTCTACTGTACCTTCTTTTGTCTGTGTAATGATTGGAAGCGGTTTCATTAGAAAGCAAGAAGGAGTTGCCATATTGCATCAGGGTATTTTCCTCAGAGTGAAAGTGCGAAGAGAAAATAGGGAAAAAAAGTTTCGTGCAATGGATTTCATGAAGATTGGCAGACCTCATTTTATACGATACTCAAATAATAAAATGAAATGAAATTTGCGTAGCTACTTCGATTTGAATTAATAAATTTTTAATTAAAAAATATGCAATATGCGAATTTCATGCTCAAAACCAATAAGACGAAGAACAATACTCCATTTGGAGGATTCAAATTCATTCACACAACAATTTTTTTTTATTTGGATAAGTTCATTTGTTTCAAGAAGTATATTTTTTGTATTTGTATTATTTAAGTGGTAATTGACAGTTAAAATTAGTTTTTTTTTCTTCTTCTTCTCCACTCTTTTTTTACACATCATCCTTCGTTTTTGCTAATATAATATATTTTAATATATTTTTTGCACAGCTAACACATGTCGACGGGCGCATATTAGTATGTAATTTATGTGTGATAATTTATATAGCGACTTTTTTGTAAATTACCGTACAATGAGTCACAGCATCATTTTCTTCTTAAAAGTATTTTTTTCATTATCATCCTATTAGTAGTTTTAGCATGGTAAGATTATGAGTTAGTATCATTTTTTTAAAAATCCACAATCAATTTTCTCTTTCTGTAGTGTCCAACCTTTTTTTAGAGTGTTTTTTAGAGAATAGGCAGATGGTGTATATTTATTTTGCAAAAAAATGGAATATCAGGTCAAGGATGTGATGTGAATAAATTTTTGGATATTATTTTTGAAGAGCAGGTACATTTTCAAACATTTTTTCAAATATTTTTGTGAGTGAGTGAATCTATTTTTAAATCCAGATAAAAAGAAATAACAAGACACACAGTTCATCTACATTTTACAGTTTATAGGTAAAGTTCGTTTTCACGTAAGTAATTTTAGAGTAGTACAAGATAGAGAGGATATAGGCAATGCAATTAAGTCGCGCCAATTTGGTGCAGCGGCGAAAGTGCAAGCTTTTACATTTCTCTCTCTCTCTCTCTCTGTCACTCTCACTGTACACAGAAAACATTGGCAAATTTTACTTTTTAATTAATATTTGGAGGTAGTTCATCAGGTAAAGACTATTTAACCACTGAATATCATAGTTAACATTATGCCAAATACATACTGTGCTGTGTTTGAGTGTCGTAATCAGGGAAGTGTTACAAAAAT
>WJFB01000569.1:0-55890 GCA_009870185.1 Pygmarrhopalites habei
TTATGTACCCTGAAGCTGTGTAATGACATTTTTGTCAAAATCCATCAGGTCCGGATTTTCCCTTTTGACTGTGCCATGTCCTTTTCCGACGTAATTTCGACAAATGTGGTGTACGGTGTGGTAACATACACGTGTTCGTTCGTTGTACAATTTTGGCCCTACCCAATTACCACGTCAATCCAATTAAACCTTGGAGGGAGTCACGGAAAAGATGACAAGCAAAAATTGGTCATTAACGCTGGAACTGGTTAAATGGCGTGAGGGGTCAGAGTGTAAGGAAAAAACCATAAAAATGGAGGAAAAAACATACGACCATTTGAGAGAAAGCAGAAATATTCATTTTAAAATTGAATGGAACTAACTGCCTTGATGACAATCAAAATGGGAAAACCCTGACGATGCATACTTATGAATTATTATTATTATTTTCACTCCGCTCTCTTTCTGCACACTACACACTCTACAACATAGGTGTAGACTAATCACATACAAGTGGGTTATGAACAAGCTAGAATTGCAAGGGTATTTGTGCTTGTGTGGGGGAAGGTCTCACTATTGGTAAAGTCGCATTATGATATTGAAATGGGACTTGAGAATTGATAATGTGTGTCTGCACGGTCTTTATGCATGGTGACTGGGTGTGTATGTGTGTGTGTGTGTGTTGTTGTTGTCGTCATGACTAAAATCGCCTCATATTTCATGTCAACCAATAATACATTGCCTCGGCATAATAATATTCATTCCACGACGACTGCCACTTATACACGTCCCACTGAAGCTAAAGAAGAGGAGATAGTCTAGAGAGAGAGGGAGAGTTCTGAAGTGAAAGAGGAAGAGTGGAGGAGGGAGAGAGAGAGCACAAAAAAGGACGTAAAATTTGTTGTCGAACAATCGTTACGTTGTCATTTGAAGCGGTTGTCTCGGTGGTTTTGGTATAGTGTCGAAAGTCCATTTCCACTCTCTCTCCCTTTCTCTCTCTTCCCCTCTTTCTCCTTCGTTTATGTAGGATTGTGACATGGAGAAACTATAAACTAAACTATCTTACATTTTGCACTTGTCTTTGTCTGTGAGGGAGAGAGAGGGAAGGTAGATAGAGAGGGATGGAGTAAAATGTACATCAACATATAAATAGTCTTCTTTGATTCATCCCCAGAGTACGAGTGATGTAATTGAACAAGGTCTTTTTGGCTGTTAGCCTGTCGTCGTAATGAAATGAAATTTCTTCGTCAACTCCACACTCTCCTCTCTCTTCTCTCTACTCTGTAGTATATGTAGGAGTAAGAGATCCTTTCCAAAAGCGATCCCCTGACTGGAATCTATATCCAAGCACGCAGGAGGAGACTATAGGAGGCGGGTAATAAAATGACAAACTAAATAGCAACACACAATCTTTAACCCTATCCTTATTCTCCCCATATCTCTTTTGCAATTTAGCCTTCTAACCTTATTACAGGGGGGAGGTGACAGGGACTAGAAAGGGGGAAATAGATAAATTCACAATTGACAACGGAGAAAAGAGAGAAATGTGGGGGGTGGGTGGAGAGAAAGTGGACTCAAAAAATAAAGAGATCTATTAAAATTTTGTTCATTTTATCCAGAGAAAGCAAAGAGTTAGTGTGTCCGTACTCATGTGGGTAAGAGAGAGGGAGAAAGCGAGGCTCACAAATTTAGAAAATTAGCCACTTGCTTTCTCCTCCCGCACGAATGCCTAAGATGGAGAAAATTTTCATATGTACGACCATGTGGAAAGTAAGTTCTGCCCAATGATGCAGTAGTCAAGGGAATAGTACTCAAGGCATGTGGTGACTGGCAAATGAGGAGAAAGAGAGAGTGAGCGGCTGTATCGTTCATCTTATCCATATTTTGTGCGGAGGTGTGTGTATTGATACACCACACCAATTATGAAGAGAGATAGTAAGGATACTTTCTTCTGGGGGTCAGGAATTTACAACAAAGATAGAGAAAGTACAATAGAATAACTTTCCCAAGATTGAGGTGTCCAAGATTTTGAAGAAAGGGGTTCAAAATTTTGAGAATTTTCACCAAAAAAATTTTGCGAATTTGTCTCAATAAGAAGAAAAGGGGAAAGGAAGGAGAAAATGTGAAGGAGAAAGCAGAGAGAGTATATATCTTGTATCTACATCTCCTTCATCTGACTTACACAGACTGTACAAATGGAGAGAGAAAGAGAAAGCCTGGAGGAGTGAGGCATTTCTTGGTTTGTCGATTAGAATTAAGACTTTTTGTACATACATTGGTTATACAGATGTAGCTGTGTAGTAATACAGACCAGTGGACAGGATACACACTTTTCCTGCTTCTGCTTCTGTTACGAGAAAGACGTATCAAGGAATGAGGAAGTTTAGAAAAGAGGAGGATGGAGAAGAAACTTGTTTCAAGTTGAAGCATTACAATTTACGATTTGGAGATCCTAACCAAAAAGCAGGAGAAGGACGGGGGGTTGAGTATACACAGGAGTGCGGGATGGAGAGAGAGAGAAAAAGAAGAAGGAAGGCGGTGGAGAAGAAAAGAACCGTCAAGACCCAGTGAAAGTGCACCAAGAATTTTCTCCTTCTTTCTCTTCCCTCCTCGCTTTCTTTGTGTGTATGTGTCTTTCTCTCTCTCTCTCCTTGTGCAAATATGAATTAAGAGTCGAGACTCTTGTTTCCAATTTTTTTCTCTTCTCTCTTTCTCTCTGACGATATTATGCCTTATTCACTTTGGCGCTGAGATGAGACAGAAGTCGGAGGGGATATAGAATTTGTATTTATAGAAAATTGTGTCAAGTTTTGAACCCCTGGAACACACACACACGTACAGTCCTTTCCTACATTGTAGGAGTGTGTGGTTGTATACTGGGAATTCTATTCTTTGCCAGCCAAAGTTCTACACTAGAAGACACATGCCTTATAGTTTGATGTGTGTGTGTAAAGCCGTCACAGGAGGTTAGCTCCATTGAATGGAAGAATACCATTACTGAGGGCATAACCCGGTTTAACTATAGAGAGAGAGAGAAAGTGGAAAAAAGTTTAAATCTATAAGTATACATATTATAGCGTATGCCAAGGCCAGTTAAACGCTAATGATAAAGCGTGTCTAATATTAGAGGGAAAGAGGATGGATGTTTCAAAAAGCTCATTCATTAAACTGTATTACTCCACTTACACACTCTCTCTGACACACACACACACACACATTGTACAGCGGCCTGTACAATGTTGTGCCTGTGTCTGGCTCTGGACAGGAGAAAGGGAGTGAAGGAGAAAATGAAACTGTGTATTTTAACTTTGGCTCTTTTGAGGGCATGAAGGATTAAAATGCATTTTAAGTTAAAATGTCCATATCTCAAGAAACATGTGCCAGGGATGCAACGTGGCTTCCCTTATACTCACACACACGTCTCTCTTTCCCTCTGTGCCTGTGCGTGTGTCTCTTGTGAGTCGCTCTTTCTCTCCCTTTAAGAGAAAGAGGGATAGCTTTAATTTTCTCCTAATTATATTGAAAATTTTCATTTGAGAGCATGGGAATTGAATAAATTTATTCATACATAGGTCGAATGGTTCCCTGTGGACCATCAATGCAAAATGCGACTAGACACCACACACACTTTCACTCGTATCTGCTACCAACTTACAGTTCTGTACAGTGTACACAGTTGAGAGATTTCATTAGGTTGCCAGCAAATTTTTTAAAAAAATCCACCGCTCATTTTTGGGGCAATGAAGAAAAGAAAAAAGGAGAAATTTCCTCTACTCCGAAAAATGTAAAAAAAAAAGAAAAGTGAATTTGGAATCTCCCTGGGTATCCTTCCCTATTTTATACCATCATGTGTATTTCATCACAACGTCAATACTATTTAAAAGTAAAAGAAGGCGAACAGATATCAACAGCACCAGAGTACATAGAGAGATGTAATAGAATTTTTTTGGATACATATGTACAGTTCAATATTAAATGTGTGCTTTCTCCTAAAAATAAAAGACTTTCTCTACATGCATGGTGAGGACAAGTATGAAAAACATTGACTAAATGTGTTCACAACGAAACTTGTTCCACTTCGACATTGTGATGTGACAAGGAGAAAGTCGGGACACCCATGACTCATAGAAAACACCATATTTGTATATACGTGTGGTGGAGTCAAACAGTCAAATCTACTGTGTGTCTGGGTAAGTGTGAAGAACCGTTGGACTTGTTGTTGAACCTTAAAAAATTCTTGTGACTGGTAAAAAGGCAACCCTTTGGTATTCACCCGAAAGGGGACACGGAGAAAGTGGAGAAGGAAGAGAGGGTAATACATTAAGTTGATCTAGAGAACCACAGACACTGGTATCATACAGCTACAACGAGAAAAATCTGAAGAAGGGCTTCGAGGGAAAAAATTGAAGAGAGAGAGAGAGAAGATGCTGTGAATTCATGGCATATTGCTACAGGGGAGAGAGAGAGAGAGGAAGACTGACGAGTTTGATCCTAGCCTAGGATTTTGGATGACATTTTTCCACAAACACACAAATACACACACAACCTCAATATAGGAGAAGAAGAAAACGCAAAACTTTCCATGAGGGGGTTGTTTGTTACGGCCGTTTGCCTTGTGTGGTTGAGTGTATGCGTGTGTGTCCGGGCTTTATATACACAATGCACCATGTGTATTATATAGGGAGAAGTGTGTTTGGTTGTGTCTGTTTGCTTTAGTCGTGAGGATGTATACGTGAGTGAGTGCAGGTTTAATGCTTTCATATGTCTATTTTTTTCTCCTCCATTCCGTCTTGTTCTGAGTTTACGGTTTACACACCTAATTTGCTCCCTCTTTCCCTCTTTTTCAATGATAGCTACCAGGGAAAAGGCTACGACCAACAGAGTAGCTTTACTCATGTCTCTCCATCTCTTTATTTATGTGTGTGGTGATTGCGAGAGTTTGAACAAAGCTATTGCGTCATCCTTGAGTATGAAGGATGGACAGGTAAAGGGAAAGGGGGAGAGAAATAGACGGATGAGCTGTTTCTTTTGGCTTTACTTGTACCATCTTCTCATCTTCTCCTTTATTTCCAATAAAAGAAGAGGAACACGGGAGGAGGAGAAGGTATGAGAATTTTTTTAAAAAATCAACAAATATATCCCGATTACTTCATTTTTTCCTTTCTCTCTCTCTCTCTCTCTTGCGACAATAGAAGAAAGAAAGGCGGCTTGGGGTTGGAAAGATTTTTCCGTCTTTCTCCTTCCTATTCC
The DNA here is from genome assembly GCA_009870185.1 of Pygmarrhopalites habei. Classification (NCBI taxonomy): domain Eukaryota; kingdom Metazoa; phylum Arthropoda; class Collembola; order Symphypleona; family Arrhopalitidae; genus Pygmarrhopalites; species Pygmarrhopalites habei. The sequence goes on from WJFB01000569.1 coordinate 5,230, forward strand.
CCACCATTACACTGTCCACTTTATACATTTTGGGTGCGAATTTCCTTTTGCTTTTCCGTCGTCATAAAACAATTTTCTATGTACCATCTAAATGAATTTTAATCATGAACAGAGAGAAAGTGAGTCAATAAAAAATGGGAGTGGGAGACAAGGAAAACTTTTTGGATGAAGTAAAAGAAAGTAAAAAATGTAAGATAAAATTCTGTGACCTACAAAAAAGTACTAGATTTTTTCACAATTTTTTTACTCTTAGATTGAGGAGGAAAAATAAAAAATTTTCCTTTCTGATCCTCCTACACACTTTCTAATATTGATATTGATGCAAGTTGGAGATTTTTTTCACTCAAAAATTTTGAGTAGGTGGATATTAGGTTGAAATAAGAGAGAGAGAGAGAGAAAGAATTTTACATGACATGGGTGAAAGTAAAAAGCATGGAGGAATAAATAAAGGAGATAGGGGGTCAAGGTGTAAAGTACAGTCTCATTGATGTCAAAGTTAAGTTAAGAGGAGCTCAAAAGCTTCCCGCTTTTTCAAAAAAGAACATAGATTCAATAGACTTTCTCTAACACAGGCATACCGTAGTGGGATAAATACAAAACTTGTGGATTTCTCATGTTTTTGAAATTTGGCAAGTCTGAGAATGGACGGCTCCTATTCGAACTAATACGGTTGTCACTGAATGGCAAAGTCAGAGAGAGAGAGAGAGAGAGAGAGAGAGAAATAATGCCCGCACCCTTCTCTCTCTTGACACAAGTCAAGAGAAGGAAACAACAAGACAGGATGACAAGAGAGGCGGGTAGCCAGTCCGCCCCACTTTTCCTTCTTTCTCTTTCACTCCACTCTACTCTCCTCATGCTTAGACTATCAAATCGAATAGTGTCTAATATAATATCAAGGTCTTGTTCTTTTCTTCTTCCTCCTCCTGCTCATGAGGAAATATCAAAGCAGATATAAATATTTTTTAAAATTTCCAAGCCAGATGCTTTTAGGGGCGAAAAGGGCCTCAGAAAGAAAGAGAGAAAACCTTTGAGCAGTCAAGCATGAACAAATCACGATTCATGATGATGATGACGAAATAACCTTCCTCTCACTCTCTAAAAGTCAAACTGTAGTCACACACACACACACGAAAAGAGGGAGAAAGCTCATGGAGACCCCGCACCCCCTTCGTCACGTCAGAGATTTGGGCATTCAAACTCTTGATATTTTGTAAAGTTTTGAAATGAAACGAGTTGCGGAAACTATGGAAACGAAACTGAGGACAAGAAGGAGAGAAAGGAGGTGAAAGTGAGAGTTCAAAAACCAAAGTACGCAACCTGTCGCATCCTATCATCCTTCCCTAACCCAGTCTCTTCTCCTTTATCTATATCTCCCAAGTGGACATCCAAATCCTTGGATATTTTACAAATGAGCAAATGTTGATATTTGTAAAAAATTTATTAAAAGAAATTTTCAACTCTGCCAAAATTTCTCTTACTCCCGTAGGTAAGTCACAAAATATGGAAACCTAGCAACACCATCAGCCAAATCTCGAACTCATCCAGTGGGAGTGATCTGATGGTGAAAGCATAAACTTTTGAGATAGACGCAAAAGAGAGAGAGAGAGAAAGCAGGAGGGCGGGGAAATGAAAGACGAATTTTATTTTGTTGTAAAATTTGGTGCAGGAGAAGAGTGGAACGTATTTAGATGGTGGAAAAAGTAAAGGAAGTGGGGAAGGAGAAAGAGGAGGAGAACAAACAAAAATTTTTTATATAAAATCATCCACAGTTGGAGCAGAAACACATTTCATCATCCAAATGTTCATTCGCCCCTCTTTCTCCTATCCTGCTTGTTAATGTTCTGAAGATATGCAACAGAAGGAAGGGAAATTTTGCCACAGATCTCTCTCTCCCCCTCTTTTCTGTTACACTTTCTTCTTATATTTAGTAGAAAATTAGTTAATTCTCCACCCTCCTTCGCCCTCCGTGTCTGTTTGTGTGTGAGTCGAGTGGTGTGCCTGTGAGTTGAGAGGGGTGTGAGTGAGAGTTGGGTGGGGTGTGTTTGTAAAATTCCATTTAAATATCCTCTCAGCGCTGAGAAAAGTCAACTGGCCGTGTTCAAAAGGAATTATTCATGAAAAGAAGAAGAAGAAACTTTTCTCTCCTTGTTTTCACACTGTCTTTCTCTTCCTTTCTCTCTCTCTCTTAAAATCAGTTGAATGGGGGAAGAGAGTCGACCCCACTACTAAACCAAACCAATCCAAGCAAACCAAATTCAAAAAGCAAAAGCACTATCAAGGGAAATTTTCTCTTCTCACTTCTTTCTTTCATTTCCTCATCGAATTTGTTATGTTTTACCGCCCCTTCCTCTCTCTCCCTCTCCTCCCCCAAACATGGAAAGACAAACAAGGAGGAGCAGGAAGGCGTGAAATGGGTGCGCTTTTATTTATTTATTTGCATACCCCACCTTCCCTCGTAAAAATTAAATTTTTATGACGACCCAAAAAATTATTTTAATCAATTCACCCTACCAACTTTTCACACACACAGAATTTTCTCCTAATTTTCTGTACATCAACTTTCTTCTTTTAATTCCAAGCTGGATTTTTTCTCGGATGTATTCTTTGCAATGTAATTGAAGGTTCTCAGAATACTCACCTCGTACCAAGATATTTAAACAATTATATCAAATATTTAAAAAATTAAAGCTTGGACTATGGTCTAATGAAAAAAATTCATTGGATTTTACAAGGATAATTAGAGAAAGTATCAAGATACATATTTTGATACATTTTCTATGGAGAAAGTGAGCACAGGAATGATACTCCTTTTTGGAAGAGAAAAGTTTTCCTTTTTTGCAACAGTGTGACTTTTTACACTGAAGATTCGTACTGTATGAAAAATTTTGGAGTGAATAGATGAAAGACTGGAAAATAAGGGTCACACACAATAATTTTTGGAAGTCTTGTAAAAAAAAGCTAAGCTGCAGGTAGGAAATAAAAAGATGATTTGCCACAAAAACTTGTCTTCTTCCCTTCTTTTCCTGACCTTTTGTACGTGCTCCACACACGCATCATGATGAAAGCTAGAATCTTTTTACTTCTCTGATCCTCCCTGTCAAAAATCAACGAGTTAACAAGAAATGTCGGGGCGTCAAACAAGATTTGAGAAGACAAGCAAGGAAAAAAGGAAGAGTGTGTGCGGAAAAGACGGGTTTGTACATCATATAACCCCTTGTTGTACTGTACAACCTTTTTCTAACTACTTTCCCCGAAGAGAAAGAAGAGTGAAAGTCAGCTGAGAAAAATTGACAGAAAGAAAAGAACCCTTTATTTTCACTCTCAGAACATGAAAAGGATCGGAGAAGGTTTTTCAAACGGTTTTCCATATTTAGAAAAAATTGGAAAAGATTTTCTTTGGAGAATTGAGCAGAATAATATGTGATTGTACATATTTTTCAGTAACATACACTTATAATCGATATTGTTCATTCGTGAATTTTGACAATTAAATAATCATTTGAAAGTTACTCGAAAACTAGCAAACTAATAATTGGATATTTAATAGGATACGAATAAATTCATCGTAATTTTGAAATATTTAAAGCGAAATAGAACTCGCAAATTTTCCCATTGCAATAATCCCATCACAAGTCACAGCAGACACAAAACTGACAATTTTGCTAATATTTTTTTGCATCGTATTGACTTAAATTGTTTCTAGGAGATAACTGGTTCTGCCACTAAAGCAGAATGTTTTCATTGTTGTGAATAACTAAACTCGAATTAGTACTAGAATTTGTCAACTGGAAAGTACGTACAAAAATCTTGACAATTTTAATGAATTTTCGAAAACAAAACTTTCATTGGTCCTCGTCTAACTGAATTTTATTGTAATTTTCACTCGTAGATCCACGTACTAAAGGATACAATCAGATTATCACTCGAAAAATAGTAAAATCAAGAGTAAAAGTAGAACCAATTGTTGCTCACCTGTGGACATTGTGGAGGTGGTTGAGGAAGATTATTAGTGGTGGACAGTGAGTTGGATTGAGTGTGTTGTTGATGTTGACTAAGAGCGGCGGTCGTATTAATAATTTGAGAATTAGAGAAAACTTTTGAATGGAGAGTGTCATACATTTCAGTCGCCGTGACGGCGGCATGATTTTTAAGTTTGAGTGGTTTTTTCGGAGCAAACACCACAGAATTACTATGAGGAAGGGTGGAGACAGGAGGAGGAACAACTGGCTGACTATTAGTATTTGATAAGGAAGGGGGAGGAGACGATGGCACAGAATTATTGACAATTGGACTGCTATTGTTGACGACCGGAAGAATTGTTGTAGTTGTAGATTGTGCGGCTATCGTGGTTGTCGCATGGCCGGCCACACTACCAACAGAAGAAGAATTATTAACAGAAGCAGAGGATGAGGAAAGGATTTGTTTGGGAGTGGGACCACTGGACACAGGATTTGTGATCAATGATGATGGTAGAGTTTGACCTCTACTGTCACTCTGGTTCTGACCCAGCGTGGGCCCTTCAACTAAGTCCTCAGCCACTTTGTTATTATTGTCACTCACGCTCACGACTGAGGAACTGGCAGAGCTACGCTTGTCTTTCATTTCGACAGTCGAACTGAGACTAACCAGAAAATATTTTCCCAGAGCAGAGCAGAGGAGAGTCAGAGAGAGAGCTGAGATGGTGGAGGGGGAGGAGATGGAGGAGAGCCGCCGAGAAAGAGGGAGAGGGAGAGAGAGAGAGAACGGGGGAAACCAGGGAGCTGTGTACAAAAATTTTTCCACTCTCTCCTCACTCTCTGAGAATGTCCTCTGGTTTCCTCCCTCCTTCCTCCGAATCCGAAGAGATCCCCTCCATTCACCACAAGCAAGGAGGGAAAGAGGGAGAGAGAGAGAGGGAGTTCCACGATAGCACGATACTATGAGTAGTCAGAGCGATTGAGTCGGGAAAAGCAAGGAGAGGAGCAGAGCGGAGGCAAAAGTGGAAAGTGGGAGCCCGGGTCCCAGTGAAACTGTGGAAGAGCCTCCGTCAACATCCATGCTTGTAAGTAGAAGGAAAGAGAGACACGGAGCCATACAATTTTCAGAAGAAGGCTAGTCAACATACTGGAAGTTTTTTGGGGGGCCGGGAAACGGAGTAAAGTGTAGCTTAACCTCTCTCTCTCCTTCTGTGTGTGTCTACTGTCTATGATACAGTACAAGAGAGAAAGAGAGAGAGAGAGAGGATTTCTCCCTTAACTCTCAAAATTTGCACATTCTCATTCATATCTGACTTATCCACCTTCCCTGCACTTTGTACTGTATCCTCACAGTACAAGGCACAGTAGTAGTAGATGAGAAACAAATGCGAATGCCACCATCAGTATCAACATCAAGCCCTCCCGCCCCGCCGCCTTTCCTCGAGTCTCTGACGAGTGTGGAGTATGGAAATGTAAAATAATATACATTATATTAAGAACTAGACTATTTTCCAAAATCTGACTCTCCATCTTATCTATAGATGTGTGTGTGGATCTGGCTCTATTTTTTCTCTACCAGGGATATCCATTTGTGTGTGTTAGTCTTTCACACTTGAAACTTCAATGCCGAGAGTATACGTACACAATTGTGTACTGTGCTTCAAGTTTAGGACTATAGAGAGTAGAGAGAGATTCTAGGATTTTACATTTTAGCATTATATCCTCACATCTGTTCATATTGTACATTGGCATGACATCACACATATACACACACACAACTTTCATTCTGGAGGAACGTAGCTAACATAACATAAAGGCTGCTAACCCACAGGAGGCCATTGAAAAAAAACATGTAAATGTATTAACACCCGCCTCTCCCCCTCTCCCTCTCTCCCTTCCTTTTTCTCTCTCGTCTGCATCTACTTTGACTCAACTCTCCCTTTTAATACACACAACATCATAGGAATGTGTGCACACACATTACTTTGCGTATATGACAGTGTATTGTGTACGGAGGGAATGTGTGTGGAGAATAGACCGTATTAAGTAACGACATTAATATACTTTCTTTGCAGTGTGTGTAAAAGAGGGAGAGAGAGTGTGTGTGTTCACAAAAAGGATAGAGATTTTCAAATGACAACTGTGTACTGTTAGATGGAAAGAGAGGAAAAGGAGAACTGGAGGAATTGGAGTACTGGAGAATGTCGGTCGGTCTTCTTACTGACTATGGGAAACTCACTTACAAGCAACTACAACATTTCGCAAGTACTTATCACTTCCTTTCTCTCTCCCGAATGGAAGGGAGGAGAGAGGGAGGGGGAAGAAAAAAACATGTGTAACAGCAGCATGGACCTGGCAACGACACTCACAAAGTGAGAAAGTAAAAACATACACACACACAGTTACTCATTGAGAATAGGGGAGATGGGAGAATACGGCTGAGGATAAAGAAAATAAAATAAAAAACAACCCGCGTTCACTTTCCACGGCAAGGGAGAGAGAAAGAGAGAGGCGGAAAAAGTGACGGGGAGTGTAGAGTCTCGTAAATTTTTCTCAACGAAATAAACATTACAAAAGATGTGGCAAATAATTAAAAAACCTAACCGTACAAAAGTACGATCCTCCTCATCATTTCTACTGATTCTCCATTTTCGACACCTTTCCATGTGCCTGCCTACTGTGTGTGTGTGTGCTCATCGTCACAAGGTATGATGTACACAAAAAATGTGCACACTGTCTCGCCATTGCCACCAGAACCTTTGCTAACTAACCAAAGTTGGGAGAGAGAGAAGGAAGAATTGAAGATAGCGACGACTTTTTCGCTCTAAACCAAAGACCGTGAATCCTGTTCAACGTGGATCACCTGCGCTGTTTGAGATATTAGCACATTGACTCTGTCTAAATGAAAATTCTAAAAAAAAATTTGATTACTTTTCCTTGGTTCATTCTTTTCAAATTGTTGAGCTGGAGACCCAGGCATTAAAACAGGTCTTTACGGTATATACTCTATTTGATGTGTATATTTATCGACTCCTTTTATGGGCCACATTTTGTTGTGGTTTCAATAATTATAGCATTCTTTCTTCCGTTGCATCTCTTGCATATTCTCTTATTTAAAACTCTTCTGACTGTCTTTGTGTGTGTGTGTGTGTGTGTGTGTGTGTGCCGTTTGTAAAACCATTGTCTTTTAGCTATCCCAGTTTTTCCAAAAAATTCTCGTTCACTTACGTTTCACACTCTTTTCTCCCTGAATTTCAATCTTCAATATATATTCATAAAATGCACTAATTGTACGGGCCGTTCTGAAAGACTTGTGAGGTTATCTAGATAAAAACAGAGACAGGGAAGGGATCCAAGGGAGAAGAATCAATCCATTCATGGATGAGAAGAGGGGAGGGGGAATAGGAAGGATGTGAAAAATTATAAATTATAAATGGGAGGGAAGCACGTGTATTTTCCCATCTCGGGATATTCAACTACAACTCCCGCCGCCTGGAAAATAAGGTGGTGTGTACATGATTTAATGGTATGTTGTTTTTAACGGCACACTCTTCCGTCTAATATTAAAAAATTCAACACCCTCCTCATTTTTTGAGAGAGAGATGATAGTGTAAACCACACTCAACTCTCTCTGTGTACCTCCAACACTTTGCGCTGCTGGAACAGAACTGATGGCATATGTACGTATTGCCTTAAACGCAATAACTATGGAAAAGTTGCGGAATTTCTTCCTCCTTCTCAGTTTTCCATTTCTAAACACCATTCTTCTCTTCTCAGACTCTTGTTCTCGAAGGAAGCAGAATGCTCTCACTCCTCCTCCTCGCCATTCACTTTGCTTTAAAAAGTCTGAGGTAAAATGAGATAATTGTCATCTCTGTGTGTGTGTGTGTATCAATTTCATGTATTTTGTCACCAGCAATAGTCCACACACACACACTCTCACCTATGTATACAATGTAAATAAAGTTTATTCTCCCATTGAAATACGGTCGTCTCTCTCTCAAGTTTGGTGCTCACCAAATCCAAATGGCTTTTCCAACTCGAAGATCATTAAAATTGTTATCAGGGAGCATTTTGTGAGAATGACTTGACTACATCCAATCTCTCTCTCTCTCTATGTCTATAGAAAATATATAAAGTCAAAAGTATGTCCACACATAATGTTTACTCTCAAAAAGACATTTGTAGTCGAAATCTTGGAAGTTAAGCTTTGTGTGTCTGTATGTATGCGAAATAGACGGGGAGAAAGTACAGTGTAAATTTATATTGTATTTATAGAAGCAAGAAGAATAAACTATAAACATGGAGAAAGTAAAGTGAATGGAATAAAGTGAATGGGATGCACTTAATTACTTTCCCCTGCTTATCGGCCCCTTGTTTGTTATACGATCTTCCTCTTTTAAAATTGCCCTGTGTCAATTTTTCAAGATTGGAAAATAATGAAAGTACACTAGTTCTCTACAGTACACTATGCAACGCCCTTCTAAAAATACTTTTGCAGGGGAGAGGGTGATAGGAGGGAAGAGAATGCTTTCTTAATTGAATAATGCATTATTTCTCCTTTAATCTGCTATTCTGGAATTCTTTGGAATGTTAACCCGAGGTTTTGTTCCTATTTTAATAGGCTAGACCTTGACATACAGACAGACTTTCTCCAGTGTGTGTGCCTTTCTATTATTGAGAATATAAATGTAAAGAAAGGATAGTCTCGTTACCATAGAGGTGGTGGTGAGTGTAACGAAAAGCCCATCCAAATAAAACTACGTTGTGTGGGCCTCAATACTGAGTTTCCCTCTTTCACTCTGACTTTCTCTCAACTGGTTTGAAAAGCGTCATCATGAGAAAGAGGAACAGATTCACGGAGTAATTTCTACTGCAATGTAATATACCCAGAGTACCAGGAGATTTTCTCCTATGGAGAGAAGCGAGGAGCTACAAGTATCAACTATCATCTTCCATAAAAGAAACGGCCATTGTGCATTGGAATTCTCCTCCTCCTCTCCCATAACTTTACAATGTTCTTCCCCGGAACTGTTCTCCCAGACGATTGAAATGGAGGATGTGGGTGTCTGTACCTTTTCCCTCTTTAAGAGAGTTTCCAACACAGTATTCTGATGAATCCCCATTTTTTGCACCCCAAAAATGGTCGGGAGGAATTTCTAAGAGATTTCAATGAACTTGTGTGTGTGTCTATTTACACGAGACACAGACAGAGAGATAAAGAGAGGGTGTGTAAATCAGTGCCTTTCCTGTATCCTTCTTCCTTTTCCTTGTACCTTTAGTCCTCCTTGAGCCATTCTTCAGGCTGGACTCCGTTGTGGGTGAGACAACTGTAAGTACTTTGGAATACTCCGGCTGTTTATTTGCTGTTGACTCTTTCCAAACAATTAAAATAAAATATGTCCTATTCCACTTGAACCTTTCTCCCTTCCCCCCATCCCAAGTCTATCGTGAGATATGGGGGCTGTGTACTACGTGTGTGCGTAGTGTTATGCCGTAAAACTTTCTCTTTGGAATTCACCCAATCCGATCTCAATTTGGATTTTTATCAGTGAGACATGGAGAATTGTAAGGTGTCTGCATAACCGTAAAAGTGAAGGTTGAACCCAGGTAGCTGGGTATTTTAAATACAGTCGAACGTTTACAATTTAAATACGATTAGGATCGTCAGCAACGATTTGAATTTTGATTTTTTGTGAGGAAAAACCAAAACCAAAATAAATATTTGCATAAAATTTTTAAACGAAGAAATTGCAATTACATTTTTTTGATTCTTCATTGTGTTCCCAAGAAATTGGGAATATTTGATCAAATTGTAATAAATTATTTCGAGTTACAAGGTCAAAGCTCGTATCATATTTTAAAATGATTGTCACGTTTATGTTAAACTATGGAGAAAGTGCCGTTTTTCCCAGAATGTTTCGCAAAGTTTTTTTTTTGTAAAAAATCTGAAGGACTCTATTAGCATTTTTACGGATGATGTACATTTGCACTGGATCCCGAGTCGACGAAGGAGAAGGAGAGAAAGAAATTTGCCTGTGATAATTTTTTTGGACTATGCTTTCTCCTTCTCTGTCTCTCTTGGAGAAAGTTAGTGTGACAGTCTCCTTATTCCCTATTTTTGCTCCGCTTTCTCTGTCAACTGTCCAGCGAAATGAAACCAGCTTTCTCGAAGAAAGCAGGGGAAGGGGAGGAGGAGGATGCAATGTTTTTTGTATTAATTTCCTTTCACTCTCGAATCCTCCACAAATTACTCGTCCTCTCATCCCCCTAGCTTTCTAGTACACTTCAAGTGTGGGTGTGATTGTCATAATGTTCAACAGTCAGTTGACTACGGAGGATGACAGATTTTTAAATGTATAGGACTCAGGGTAATTATATTATACTATTTACGTATAATGCCCTCAGCAAAAAGTATAAAGTTGGAAAGCTTCGTTTTTGTATCATACAAATACAAATTCGCCTTTTCCTTACAACAAAACAAGGCCTAGGAAATGGCATGAAACTTTTCCCTCTTCTTTTTTTTGTACAAAAAAGTTTTTAAGCTCTCGATTTTCTTTTGCCTTTACTTCTTCCTTTTCCCTGTTCTGTTTGCGTGTGTGTACTTTTCCCTGCATTTTTTCTCTTTTTGAATTGTCCCTGAAAATGAAGCCAAGAGACTTGGACTGTCAAAGAAAATTTTGTCTCGTGTGTCTGTATAAAAAAACTTTGCATTGTATGATGTATGTTCTGTACTCTAACAGCATTAGACTATATTGCGTAGAGACTCCACACCCTCTGTGTGTGTGTGTGTGTATGGGTTATAGAGTAACCGAGCTTTAAAATGGCAGGGAGAAAAGGGTGGGGTGAAGGTTGGAACATAAATTTTGTGGTAAAGTACCTGCATGAAATGACACTAAATTAGTCTTACAACAATAACAAATAATAAATTTCCGTGTCATCCCACACACACACATCCACTGTCCATGTACAGAGTAATGTGCCCACGTGTTGTACCGTACAGAAAAGAGCAGAGTGGCTCCAGACTGAGAAAAATGAAATAAAAAAGAGATTTCTGACCCTCACAACTTGGAAATGCAAGTAAAATGCGAAATTCAAATTTTGTCTGTCCAAATTGGACCGTCCAATAATTCAGGCTCTGGAGTTTTACGGTTTTAAGACTGAACTAAAAATGTGTCAAGAGGTATAAAAATCTGGGGAAGATTCTCTTGTCATTTTGAAAATCCAAGTATTAATGCATTGACTAAATTATATGCCGTACATATTTTTATTGTTCTAACTTTTTTTAAACTGACATTAAAGAATGTGAATTTTTAACAGTTAAATGTAAGTTATAAAAATCGTGAGAAAAAACCCTAGCTATAAACCCTGTAACTAGCTCAAAACTGGAACACACATTCACACATCCCTCGACGCACTTATATTTAGATTCTTGATTAGTTTAGCTCGACTGCCTTCAAAAAAAATCTCTTGTTATTCTAACATGAAATTTGATTAACTCATTTTTCTCATCATTCACTTCACCTTTTCTTCCGAGTGCCTATAAATATTTAACAAGACTTTCTCTTCCTCCTTTCTCCCTCCTTCCTCCTCTGTAATATGATGAATAGAAAGTCTGCAAATTCATTCGCATCCAATTGTGTGTATGTGTGTGTGTGTGTGTGTGATACAATATGATTTGGTAGAAAGAATGGGAGGGGAAAAGTCAATTTGTGTTTCTACCCTACTCTCTGCACAGTACAATGTAGGTGAATCGGGAAGTTGAAGAAAGAATATGATTCTTGTGAAAAAGTGAAAGGCTGGACAATGGTAATATGAATCAACGTGGGTAAATGAAGATACAAAAACACTTTCCATACTCTCACACAGCACAGCCACATAGAAGAGAAAGGGAGAGACGACGCTCCAGAAGGGAACCAAAAGTCAACAAGAGAAAGTGAACTGGGGGAACAAAAGAGGAGGAGAGAAAGTGAATTTGAAATTTGATTTTTAATAAAGAAACACAAATTTGAAATTTTCTCAACTGGAAATAGATATTCGTGCATGCACACACTCACTCAAACACTCCAACACACGCACACATGTGTGTGTGGGGAAGAACGTATGAGGTAGACAAGGTAAACATTTGCTGAGTTATTATGTGTACTTGATGGTTTATGGGCGAGTGCTTTTCCCTGTTATATTTGCACTATCACTTGTGTGTGTCGTTCCCTTTCTCTCTCTCTCTCTCCCATTCCACATGGTGTGCATTCTTTCTCAACTTTTTTCCTCCCTTCTCTTCTCTGAGAGAGAGAGAGAGAGAGAGAAAGAGAAAGCGTCGTACTCTCTACTCAATTCTACTTCATAATATATGGACGCCCCTCGCCACTTTTTCATTTTTAAACTTTCATTAAAAACTTTTAAAAATTTCCAATTTCCAAATTTTTGTATCATGTGTGTGCTTATGTGTCCAACATTGTAGTACAACTACACGAGCACCACAACAGCCAAAATTCAGAAAGACAGTTTATTCACATTTCCAGTACAAATCCCAGCAAACCCATTTTTTGCGTGTATGAAAATAAAATATGAAAAAATGATAATAAATTCTATTTTACAAAAATTCCATTGTCAGAGTTCATTGTAGATGAAAATTTTTGGAATTGCGTACAGGTCAACGTCATTCTCCGTTGAGTACAATACACAAAGGTTGAAAGGAAGAGTGGAAAATGTTCGGATGTAACGTTATTTCCAGCTACTGCCTCTACATTAGCGTGTAATTTAAAATTACATTAAAGAGATGAAATTTTACAAAGTATGAACACATTTTTTCCCTCTCTTTCTCTCTGTTTCTTCTCCTTTCTTTCTGCATGCAATATTCTGATTTTTTTCAAAGAAATCGAGAGGACTTGGAAAAGAAGAGGAGGAGGAGGAAGAAGAGGTGAAGGGAAGGGCATGATACAGATAATCTGTCTTCTTGCATAAGATTGTCGACAGAGATTACAAGATGAACTAACACATTGAATTAACTTGGCAGGCGAAATAGCCATTAGAGCTTGAGTCCGCAGAATTTCGAGTCAGAGAACCGCAAGACGCGGTCTCAACTAACGCAATTACTGTGTCCCGTGTCTTGCAACAAAAGTATCTCACACTAAGTACTCCAGAGACAGAGAGAGAAGAGGGAGATCTTGCACTTCCACCAAATACCCACGACTTTTCATCACAGTCATGTCTCTCTGACTGATCTCTATTCCTCTCTCACCCTCGTACATGTGTTTTGGAACGAGAGGAGGATGTACAAGAGGGAGTCGAATTGATTAACACTTGTGTGTCCTTTGCTTCCAAAAAAATAAGGAGATAGTCGCCCTCCTAGACTGTCTCCATTGAGAAAAAAATAGGAGGAGGGAAAAAGATGATGTTCACTGGTGTAATTAGGAAAGAGCCACTCAAACTTACAGTAAAAGTTTGATCCGGATTGTCAAGTAAAATCACGAACAAATCATAATTCAAAGTTTTTATTCAGTTAGCTTCAAATTGGACTAGTGACCTTCAATCAAAAAAGTGTTTCGTACACTTTCCCCCGATGTCTCCGTACGACTCAAACTTTCACTCAAACAAATGATTTTTTGTAGAATTGTTTCTTAATTCAATTGTTTCTTTATTTTTAACTAAAATTAAAATAAACCATCATTTTGAATTTTTTTCTGTGGAAAATGAACCACAGAATGTGTGCAAAAACTGTCCAAAATTTAGTGGTACTCTCGGGAATAAAAGTGTTTGTACGCGTGCGATTCCGATACGACACCCTGTGTACATTATTCCAGTCACATATTTGTCAGGTCATTTGGAAAATGATGGTTCTATTACTTCAATGCATTAACACTCCACGTGTTATATTGTGTATGAATGGCGGGTATGGTGTAGAAAGTTTTTTTTCCAAATTTCAACTCATCACAAACCAATACCAATGTATTTGAAACTACTAGTAGTGAAATGTCTGCATTTCCCCTCAGGTGAACCTCCAAAGGGAAGGAAATAGGAATTGTTTAACTATACATCTCTTAGTGTGTGGGTGGGTGGAAGTGATCAATCATCTCAAGACGAAATATAACCCAAGTTGATGGAACACACAAACTTTCTTCCCTTCGTTTCCAACTCCGACTTCAACTCGAATCGAATTGTTCTACTGGTAATATCTGTCAGTCTTTTGGAGGGAGGAGAAGGGATAAACTAGACCCACCGACCTTGGTCTCATAGTACACTTTCTGCTATAATCTATATGTCATATGGATTCCAGTTCACGATCGGACAAATGAAAACGTCCCATTTACATTACAGTTGTGTGTGTGTGTGTCAAATTCTGGTTCAGAAAAAAACCCACACGAAGCTTTTGACCGGTCCGGTACGCTGACCTTAATTTTATATTGTAAAATCCGTCCACACCTAATTTGATATTCAAGTACCTTCATCCTTCATTCCATGAAATAGAAATGATTTTATATGTGCGTATATAATATAAATATTCGAAGGTAGAAAATACTCTTATACTTATCGAAGCATCTTTATCTTGGGTGGGCGTAGATTTTTGTGAGCGGCGAGGTAGACAAGAAATTCTAGAATGAATAGATGACGGTGATGGGTCCTTACAAATTGGACTCTCCACACAAACACAGAAATGTGTTCATCGGTGTGTGTGTGTGTGAAATACGCTTTTTCTGAAAAGGTACAAAAAGAAATGACATTCATGTTGAGGTTTAATCTTACACAACTCTGTTCCTTATATGTGTAACCTAGTGACACAACTGTGTGTGTGTGTGAACACACACATTATTAGTGCCAGAAGCAGACCATGTTTTCCGAACGCATCAATGTCGTATACATACTTGCGTGTGTGTGTGTGTTGGTAGTACACGTGAAGAAATGACGATCAAAATGACGAAGAGATATTGTGTGTGACTACAATATATACGTACATACCAGAGTGTGTGTGTGTGTGTGTGGACGTAGTCTTTGACGATGGTGAAAATTTTTATTTAGGAAAGATATAGATTTTTTTGTAAATAGTAGGCTTTCTCCTTTACCCAGGCATCCGACTCGTGATAGAGAGGTCATGACGATGAAGAGGGCGATTTTTTGCAGAGGGATGTGTTCTTCACATCCATGAGCGTGTGTGTGTTTGTGTGTGTACAGAGTTTAAAAGGCGGAGAGAGAGAGAGGGAAAGAGACTGTGGGTTATTCTTAGGAAGGGGAAAAGAAATCGAAGATTGGTACATAGATTAGCTAGTTCTCTTCTACTTTCTCCCTCCCTCTCTCTTTCTCTCTTCTATCCTTTGTCTCTCGTTCGTTTGTTTCGAAATCGGATTATGTGAGGAAAAAATTAAATTAGCCTTTCACATGTGACAGAGTGTGTCACAAAATGTTTCGCTAACTATCGAGATGACAAGTGAATTTCCGTTCCATTCCAAACCATATATCCTTTATCCACCCACATTAGTAGTCACACACTATCCTACCTCAGACAATCTGCAGGAAGGAAAGACGCTTTTCCCTTCCTTCCACTTTGAAAAAGATATTTTTTGGTCGTTTTCACATCCACAATCCAAGGTACTCCATCCATATGAGTACATATGTAGGGAACGGAGAGAAAGATATATAAACTGAGACCTCTTTTTCTTTTCCCGATGAGCGTCATCAGCTCAACACATGTCACATTTTTGTGTCATTATTGATCACACGGCAAAGGACTTTCTCCAGACGACTTACATGTCTATTTGTATGTATGCTCTACGATTGTGTTTGTATGTGTGTAGAAAATACAATTAATTATAAAGAAAGGTTGTAAGTGGAAAATTTTGTACCTACTCCTCGTTATCCTCAACTATTTAGTGGATTTCAACCGCCATTAATTTTTTTGGATTAAGCAAAGACGCTAAAATCAGTCCAAAAATCAATTGTTTGCTAAAAAAATAATGAAGGTTAACTGAAGTCAAGTTCAGCTCAAAAAAATGGAGAATCTCTGTCGGACATCAAAGATAGGGATCAGAGTTTTTTTCCGAAAATGTCATGAAAACTGAGTGAGAATTTTCTGCTAATCTTTTTTGCCTAGGGGGACAAACGGACACATGGTCGATAATTATGACAATGTCAAAAATAATGGACAGGAGACAGAAAATGTCTGTTAAAAATTATTAGGGACGACATAAACAGAATATAGTACACAACATTGTGTGTGTGTGTGTGTGGAACTAGATTGAAGCACCACACACTGCGATACAATGTATACTATGCGATACAATGCGTACATTCTATAATAAATTATTATTAATAACCGTGGCTATTTGTAGTTGTGATGAAGATTTTTTGATTAATTGTACTCTCTTCCGCACACACTCAGTTTGCTACCCTCCTCACAATAAATCATTAATGGACATTGTGGAAAGTAGTATGTAGTGAGACTGGCAGAGTCTTTACAATCCAAGAATTCCAACTGATGATGATTTGGGAATTCCGAGAGAGACAAGCATCGGAGACTGGAGAAAAAAATAAAAGTCATCCTCTGACTTCTGACCTGTCAGTCTGTGATTTAGTCTCACCCCCTTCCTTCCCAAGAGACCAAATGGTTGTTGAGACGGCCAGAAACTTGTAGAAAGACTCAGACAGTGACAGTAAATGTAGAGATTGAGATCACAACCTTCGACAATCGACAAAGAGACTCTCTCTCTCTCTCTCTCTCGTGAAACTCAACAAGGTTGCACTTTTATCGATTCATTCGATACAACTGCAATCCACTGCTTGTCTGTTAGTTTTTCGGGGAGATATTAAAACAAGGGATCACTTTATACAACGAGGCTTCTTAATTCTTAAGTTTTCAATAATTTCGGGGAGATTTATGCAAAATAAAATGCAAAAAGACTGACAATTTAGGAAAATTCATATGACAAATTTTTACGTTTCTTTCGAGCAATTTATTTCTCTTCATCCCGGCCCTGAAATCTTAAATGCGAAGTTTAACCTCACAATTCTACAAATTAAGGGAAAACGAATTACACCCTTAACTAAAAGTGTTTACGTGTGTCACTTTCAAGTGACTATCAACCGCCGGTAGTATAATTTAATATTATTTGAAGTTTATTTTATTTGCTCCATTTTTGCGTAACAAAGTTCTAGGAAGAACATCCTACAATTCTGAATGTTTTATAAAGTTCCGTTTATTAGTTTTTGAGATACTCTTGTAAATGCTTTGTTCAAAATTCCGAATTATTCAAAAAATATCATATATAATCATTCTCAAAAATCTCTTGTTAAAATTCGAATACAATTTACAGCTCAAGAATTAAAAATGGCAACAATAAATAAATTCCTCATAAATCACGAAAAATGATGAATGAACCAGAAGACATGGCTGAATTTTTTGCTCGCACGCCGGACCACAGTTTTAAAAATAGCAGTGTCAAAATTAAAAAACATGATGCTGTCAATACAATGCTAATTTCCTCATTTTTCATTATTGTATGTCACTATACGTCCCGTCTCATTCATTCATTCATTCATGCCAATTCTGGAATAAATTTGACTGTGGGATAATCACTGGTTTTTCCAAGTATAACGGAGTAGCATACCTATACAGGGATTAAGTGCTAATTGTGAGATACACAATTCCACCCCTTTGGATTGCCCATAGAATGGTCATTGTAACTGACACACACACACACACACTCATATACACCCCAATACAATACGAGGAGTTAAACTCTGTTGTACAGTTGTGAGAAATCGGAATTATTTTTTTTCCTTGTGTAGAACCAAAACTCCACAAATGATAATGTGTGTAGAGTGTGTACCGAAATAAAATTCGCTCAGTCATGTCATGGTCAAGCATGACTGTTGTAATAGGGCTGGCATGGTGGTTGTGGTGTGTGTGTGTGTGTCTATTACTTAGATATGAGGATAATGTATGAACATGAGGAATATTATGTAAGAGAGGATACACATCTCGGTACAGTGTACGATGCATAAATATGTGATTGTGTATACGGGTAGTCGTTGTAAATTTGCGGCTGCTGCTGCTTGGAAAATGTATGAACAAAGATGGAAATGTGCAGAAAGGAGAGAAGGAGCAAGAAGTTGTCTAGGAAGAGTGAGAGAGAGAGACGGACGGACGGAGGGGGGAGTTGACTATACAATTTGACGTATATATCATTTGATGCATACACAAGGAGATGATGATGATCATAATGAAGAAGAAGAAGCGATGGAAAAGTTCAACCACCTGCCTTCTCTGTTCGTGTTAAAAAACATATATAAAATCAGTAGAAGAAGAAGAATGCTCACAGTTCCTTCTTACTCTCAAGGAGGAGGACGAGGAGGAGGAGGAGGAGGGAAGCTGATCTAACGGAACGTTCCGTACGTTCAGTACAAATTAACTTTTCCATCATATTAGCACTAAATCTTATCAAAACCCAAATCTTGTTCATCTCAACAAATCCAATCCACACTGAACAGAACAGACGACAGATCATACAATCAACTTGATACAAAAACTCCCAATCAATCATCAAGGCAAACAGGCTGTCAGGATGAAGAAAGAGTTTCATATTATGGCACAACAAGTTGCTTTATTAATAAACTAATTAGACTGTATGTAGTTCAGATCATTTTAATCCAACACAATCTTCAGGGAAATTTATTTGGTTTTGAAAAAAAAATTAGTAGAAATTATTGACAAATTATGGAAAAAATTGTAGAATTTAAATTAGCTCACTAATTTTTTGTAGTTAATTTGTATTGTCCCCATTTTGTTTTATTTATAACAATTTTCTTAAATAAAGGTTGAAAAGGGATTGCAATTTATCGGTTTTCCTTTAGTATACTTTAGTAGTGGAAAAATAAAGTTTTTTTCCCTGTGTTAGATTTTGCAACTATAATTATTATAGAGGTGCTTTCCTCGACACACAGTGCATACACACACGTAACACACACACACGATGACAAGAAGATTAAGTGGAGGCTGTATAATGAATTTCTCATTGAATATTGGGGAAAAGAAGAATGACTGTGTGTGTATCAAAACATTAAAATTCAGTTTCCATTCAACCTTGCTATGCAATTTGATGAATCACATACCATCGGACGGCTTAAAAGAGTAGCCTTAAGAAGGAGAAGAAGAAAAGGCCGAGATTGAGGATGAACTGTTCCAACATTATTTAGTTACTGTTGATTTTATATATTTCATGATGTAGGATTTACATGTTGCACTCTAAGTTGAATCTAATGTGTGTGTGTGTGTTGGTTATATAATATAAAATGGCCTTTGAAAGTTGTACGCAGGAGGAATCGTCAATAAAATTTTTTAAAGTGGAAGAAGAAGAATATTGGAGGTACCTACTGTCAGGGGAGGAGGAGGATGATGTGTGTGTGTGTGTGTGCTATTCTCAACGGGATTATTGCCCACTTAAACAATGGGATGAAATTGTAAAATTGTAAAATTTTAATTAGCAGATAGTTATCCAGTTGAGGCTCCAAACTCGTTCGAATCGGCGACTGCCTGCCTCATCCTCCTCCTCCTCTTCTTTAGCTCCGCTTCAGCTGAGGCCGAAAAACCTACAATTTTAACAGCTAACAGCAGTATAACCTTGTGTACATCTATTTTGTATACCTGTCCTCCTCCTCCTCCTCTCCGTCTTTATGCAGAATGTAGAGTATACAGGTACGTGGTTCAAATGCATTTTCCTTCACCATTCTAAATCCAACAATACAAAATTATACATTGATGGAATACACAAGCAGAAATAAAAGTGCAACTATGCCAATGTCAGAAGAGGAAGAGGAGGAGGTTTTGTAAAACGCATTCCACTCACATTCCCCGGTTTATTTTATCTCCTCGATTTACATTTCTTTCTTCTTGTGAAGTCTTCATTTTCACTCTTCTAATCATTTTATTAAATGGTTTAAAAATGTAGCTAAAGACTTTATCCAAAATATGAAATTTAGAGTAGTCTTCTTTCTATTTTTAAAAATACAATCAAAATTAATATGAATTTTGCAAAAATTGGAAACCGTGATCCCTAACCGTGGTAATGAATTCAGTTACAATTCAATGTCTCTGGTAGTGAAAAACGGTGAAGTTTCCTCTCCCCCCTTGTACACATGATTGTGTTATAAATTTTGCACATTTTTTGCGAGTGCCGTTTTGACTACCCTATGTGCGTGTGTACACTTTGTGTGTCTGTACCTTCAGGCCCTTAGTATAGTATTAGTACTATATGTAGTGTGTGTGTGTGAATTTTCGGAAAGGATCGTGTCGTACAAGTACACAGAAATCTAAAGACATGTACTGTGTGTACAAAGTGTGAAATAATCATACCTCATTCTATGTATGGGTATTATTATTTATCAACAAAAAAAATTCGGACAATGTAAATACGTCTTTTGTTAATGAAATCGTCAAAACTGGTGCTGGTAACATGACTAAACTGTTTCTTCAGTGGATTGTACCCTCACAAATATTGTACTAATAATGTGTGTGTGTGTGTACGGGAGAGTAGAGCCTTATATAATACAAATAAAAAGTCCAATGCTCCTCCGTCAATCCACTTTTCAACATGTATATGTATTTGAGTGGACAATGGACAAAAGGAAAATATTACATGTGAAATTTTTTTTGCAGGGCAGGATAGTGTGCGGTCTTCACACAGACACAACTCATGGTCATATTTCATGATTGTGCATTTATGAAAATTTCTTTTGTCCACCAATAAGTTCAGGTTGAACAATTCAATTTGCTGTACAGATAGAATTTGATCTATATTGTCATGAGGAATGTGAGTAGTTTTCACTATCAATGCTCCATTATTGGGATCTTTAAGATTCTCTCACCCGGGTTCATTGCACAGTAAAAATAATGGATTGATTTGTGACAATATTAACTTAAATATGGGGAAAGTAAAAACGCATTAGTTATTTTGAAAAGAACAATTTGTAATGCAGACGCTTCCTTCGATCAAAATAGTTGATTGTCTGTTATGCATTTCAGGATTTTATTTCTCTTAATTAATTTGGAGTAATTAATCATTTTACTGCATGTGCTGCAGACTTTTCTTCTTGAATGTCACTGTGCAAAAAAGCCTGGGGCCGGTGTAGTACATTTCGCAGTTAGAATATACAATGACTATAAAAGTGTATTTTATTTTTGACAGTTTTAAATTGACACGGCATGTATGAGGATTAAATTTAGTATAAAGTTATGTAACTCAAAGAACACAAGAAGTTTTGACAGAGAATTCTAATCATAGTTCAAAGAATGATAAAAATTTGTCCATGTCATCTATTTATACTAATACATTGATTAATTAATTTTATTTCTTATGCAAAAAATTCATTCCAAAGTATCAACGTACTCGACTTGGAGGAATGATCTGTTGTCATGCTAGCACAACTTGTCTGGCCGTATGATTAACAAAGAATTTAAAAATATCAAAAGCTTCATGATGAAAAAATTGATTGCAGGGTATTTTATTTAAAAAGCTACTATTTTTAACCCTTTTCTTATTTAAATATTTTGATTCTATTTTGATTGTCCTTTTCATTCTCCTTTTTGTTCCTAATACTCCACGTGTATTTCTTGTATGCCTTTTTCACAGAACCCTGCCGCTGTTTTTGTTGAAAAAACTCTCCGAAGGATTTGTTCATTTATTTTATTAAAATATAAATCTCCCCCTCCCACACACACACACACACATGTAAGCTCAATTTCAATCTGGGGAAGGAATAAATGTCACCCCCTGAAAGGATAAACCAAGGAGAGGGAGGAACAATCATCAAACCGGAAATCAAATGCCAAATTCACGAAACCACAATACATCAAAACCCCAAACTTTTCTTCTTGTTTGTTCTTCTCCCTTTTTATTCCATTAACTGAGACGATGGAAAATGAATTTTTTTGTTATTACAGCCAAGATCAGCTTTTGCAATTATTATCAGAATGCATTCATTCTGAATAAAAGATGCATTCATTCTGAATAAAAGATGCATTTGTCCCACACACTCACTCAGTACACACAAAAAGAGAGAGAGGAGAGCGAGAGGGGAAAATAACAAAAAGAAAGTTTAGTGTCTTTTGTTTCGTACTAAAAAGCCCCCTCCTCCTCCGTCCTTCCAAACTCTCCTCCACAAACTATCTTATCGTCAAAACATTCATTTTCCGAAATGTCCTACTGTGTGTCTCTATGTAGTGTGTGTGTGTGCCCAAGGAGGAACGGGAAAAGAGAGTAGCAAGTTAAAGAATTGATGAAAAGACGATAGAGAGATGAGAAGGGATCGTCATGAGTCTCCTCCTCCTTTATTCTCTTTCTGTATTTGTTGGTTCTGATCGGAGAACACCCAATAAATGGAACCTACTGACTCAGAGAAAAGAGGTTTGTCCGGACCGGGAGGAAGAAAAGTAAAATCTTTGAGAAAAGTCTCCACTCTCTCTTTCTCTCTCTCTCTCTCTCTCTCTCTCTCGAGGATGCATATACATAAGTAGAGTGGAAAATACAACATTGACACTGAATACATAGTTGAGTGAGCAGCAAGTACATAAGCTTGGCTCAATTGGCTTAGAAACTCCAGCTACAGTTTGAGCTTCAAAATGGAATTCATAGAGAGAGAGAAAGAGAGAGAACATGACACACACATAACATGTTATACACAGAGAAAGAGAGTATGAAAGAATGTGTAGCAGTTAAGTCTCCTTGTTTACATGAAAGTCGTACAATGTTTGCATCATCTGTGTTTTGTGTGTATATGTGGATTCGTACAAATACACACGTATACTAGAATATAGGGAGAGGGAGAGAGAAAAAGAGAGAAGGACACGACACTCTCTCACCTTTTTTTCAGTGGAAAAAAACTGGAGTGGAAGGCATAAATTCGACGCCACCTCCTCGACACCCGGCTCAGTTTGAAATAATACAACGATTGTGTACAAGATATCATGAATAGATTCTTTCTGTGTGTGTGTGTGTGTGTGTGTGTGTGTGTGTGTGTGAAGACTGGTGTGTAAGCAAAGGAAGTCTTAAATATGTAGAGCGCGATACATAAAAAGAATCCGTGTGTGTCTGTCTGTGTACAACAAAGGTATATGAGACTATGACCTCCTCGTGTGTAACATGTGTGTGGAGGTAAATGTGACTTGTGGCACTCGTCTCATGATGAGGACCCTGGAAAATAGGAAGAAGTTCATGATAGGAATAAGGAGCATTTGTATGAGGTAACGGATGGAGATAATGTGTGTGTGTCGAGGAGTGTGGAGTGTGGAGGAGTGTGTGAATGTGTGCAAAAAAATCACGTAACAAGATACTTATTTATAAGAAGGTGTGTGTGTGTGTTGATGATACATGTGTGTGTGTGTCGGCTGGAGGAGGGTAGAAGTTGAAAAAGGAAGATATGGTTTGACATGTGAGTGTAGTGTAGTGTGTGTGTGTATTGAGTTGAAATATATTGTGTGTCGGGTGTGTAGTATTGTGTACTATGTGTGTGTGTTGAAATGAATGGTGCTTGAACGATAGAATTTTATTTTACAATTTTACAATGCAAATCGGATCCATGAAATCTTGTCAAGTCACTTAGAAAGTCCGGGAGATGCATATACACACGCACACACATACCCTCCTTTCGTGTGTGTGTGTGTACAGGATGGTGTGTTGTTGAGGAGGAGGAAGGAGAGCAGCAGGTAGGTATTATGGCATGTGAATTGAATTCTGTTCATGTTGATGTCATGTCACACGAGGGAATGAGAATAGATGCGCTCTTAATGTAACTTTTTATTTGGATCCTCGTCAATCCTGTCATCTTGACTCTTCTCTTTCTCTCTCTCTCACCTCCCGGCTTTTTTCCTCTACGGATTTAAATTCCTCCAGAGTGTCTAACTCCCACTCTACTCTTCTCCACACACACACACAATACAAAGAGAGGGGAGAGAAAAGAAGTCTCCGACTTGGACAAAGTTTAATGTGAAGAAAAGGAAAAGTTTTTTGTATTATGTAAAGTAAAATTGATTTGAATGTTTGAAGTCATTTAAAACGGTCGGAGTGATGGAAATGCATGATTAGCGCCTGATCTACACACACAGACACACACACAAAGAGTGGCTCTAAGCAAATCCCACCACACCAACATGGAAAGGAAGATGTGAAGTTGTCGACTCCACACACACACAAGAACAAGAACAGGAGAGAACACAAAAATCATTCAATAGTATATGATACGTTCATTCATTTGGCTCCACTAAGACTGTCTGGGTGTCCCCATGGTCGTCGTCTTCCTCTTACCTTTTCACCTGCATTGCATTCTAGTCATCCTCCTCCTCAACTCAACTTCTATCCCTTCTAACTCTTGTTCAAGTTGCAAATGAAAATGCAAGAAGTATAAAATGATACAGTCTTACCCATGCATACGATGCACACACACAGTATAATAATAATAAATGCCATGTTTGTGTAATTATTCTACACTATTCAGCACTCAACTCTTACTCTTCTAGTCATCATCATCCTCAAAATTTTTCTCTCTCCCTCTTCCTCCACATCAACTACAGAGGCACAAAGATTTGCATAGGAAGTTGCCAATTTATGATTCAAAATTTGACTTAATCAAAAAGAAAAAAAACCAGCAAACGTCCGCGTACACAACACAATACAATATGTTGGTACCATCATCTTCTCTTCATTTTTTTCCTCGTAATCTTCTGCACAACATTGGCATGCTTATCTTTGTGTGTGTGTGTGTGTGCTTTTTGCTGCTGTTGATCATAGTCTATTCAATTGCAAAGACTGCACCATTGGAAGGTCCATCTGATTCCGTTTTGCAGTAATCATGTAAAAAATCACACACACATCCACACACACTGAAATTCAGGTAAAAAGAATCAGCTTTTCCACATCCCAAAGATGCGTGTACTTAGGTACACACACACACACACTAAGCACACACACGTATGTGCATTAATATGATGCATATTTTTCCTACTTGTACGGATACCTGACTCAAAAGTTATGTTATTTAAATTGAACCTTAATCCTTTGCATTATCATCATTATTATTTGTTATTATGTGGATGGTTGCATCTGCACAATCATGTTATACATACTGTGTATCTCTGTATGTGTGTGTGTACAAGGAGGGACACACATCCCCGCTCTCATAGAGATGATGAGTGTGGTGAAGGAACCTCTGTGTGAGAGAGAGTCCATCCAATTTTAACATGTATTGTGGACTATGTGCATATTAGCATTAGCCGAACAAAGAGAGAGAAGAGTTGGTCTCTCAGAGGTAAAGTTAGCCCCTGGGTGTTTTCCCCGAAAAAAATGTTCAGGTAAAGAAGAAGAAGAGGTTTTTCGCACAGAACGGCCCCGTCTCTCCCTCCTTCTCCCTTGACTATCTGAGCACCAGAGTTGTAATCGCTTCACCAGCTGCAGGCTCCAATGATTCTTTCCTTCTGTCTTATTCGCTACACTACATTGGACTCTGTACAGAACGGCACTACACCACCACCACACAATACCATCCACCCTCCACACACACACACACACACTACACACTACACAGAGAGTCCACGCTTCTTTCCCAAACCCGAGTCAGAATGGATGGTGGTGATTGTTGATCATCTCAATAGACAATATACACAGTGTGGAGGAACCACGCTCAGAGCTCAGCTCCTAACAAACAAAACACACACATTCAACACTCCAAAGTCACTCCAAGAGGAGAGCTGAAGCTCCTACGGACTACACTACACTAGAAACATCAACCGCATCATCATCATCGTCAAGGAAAAAGAGTCAGGAAGAGGATTTTGCTGAACGAGACAACACACACACACTCACTCACTCTCTGAACGGAAAGACTGAGAGAGGCTATCTTTCCAAGGGGAAAAAAGGATACACAAAAATTTTTTGATACAAAAAGTGCATTCCACTCCAGTCCGTTCACCCTCATACGGCTCCACTGGGAACACACAAACACAAACACAGGAAGGAAGGAAGGAAAGAATTTTTACCTGACGAGTATTTTGCACAAGGAAGGAGATTCCTTGTTCTAGTTCTGGAATTTTGTTTGGCTATTTTTTCAAAATTGTATTTTAAGGACTTGATTTGGAATTTTGAAAATTTGAGACCTGTCCACGTTGACAAGGTTTGGAGTTCCTCAAAAAATTTTCGTTGTTTTTGTGCGACAATTTCTACCGAATTTTTTTCACCCATCCTGGTGTCTCCCTGTGTGCGGGTAAGTGGGCAATTAATTTTTTTGATTTAATTATGTATCCATTTAATTATGGCACAAGTCAGCTATTTAAGCAGTACTAGACACAGTAACGTCTGTTGGCATATCTTATTTAGAGTCTTCCTGTTCGTAGTTGAGAGTCTAGACCAGTCACACACACACACATCCACTGTGTGGTGTACAGCACATATGTGTCAATCTTTGTTTATTTTGATCTGCTAATCTTAAACGTGGGAGAGTGAGTTGTTTGGGGAAGAAAATAATTTGCCGGTTAATACGAACAATTGTTGTTCAAGACAAGCCACAGACCGTCAAAATAAGGACAGGGAAAATGTTTCGGTTTCCTTTTCATCCCTTTCACGTTTTTGTTGTTGCGTAAACGCAGGCTGAAAGTGTGTGTGTGTGTGTGTGTGTGTGTGTGTGTGGGCTGAACGCTCTCGTGGTTCTCTGCACACTTTGTCCAATTTCACACACACTCTCTGCATCACACACACACAGAGAAGAGAGGTTCAACCCTCTCAATGATACTCTTTGTGTGTGTGTAATGAAATTGTGTGACTGCATGAACTTGGAATTTTTTTTGGAGAGTATATTTCGTCTTAGACTATATTCCTCTTTTTCAAATTTTCTTTGGTGGTGACTTGGACCCGTATACTGTTCCATTAACGGTTTTCATTTCCTCCTCAGAAATTTCTCTTCGCCGTCTGACTTTTGAGCTCACAATTGACTTTATGCAGTCAATGGATGGAGCAATTTTTATTTGGCACAAAGCGAAAGAAGTTTTGGGGAAATTGTATGATAAATAATTGGGACAATTTCAATTGATACAATTCGTAGGACATTTATTTAAAGCTTAGAAGAAAATTATTTGCAAAAAAGTATTTATTGACTTTTACAAAGTGCATTAAACTGACTTGACTTTCCAGCTTTGACAATCGCCAGATTTACATTATGACGAAGTAAATGAGTAAATTATAAATGAGTCATTTAAAATTACACAAAATTGTATTCCAAGGTGTGACAAGAATTTGATATTAAATAAAAAGGATACGACTTAAAAGGTCGCACTCCTTCCGTCATTAAGTAATTAGTAATTTCTTGACACTAGAATTTTTTTGGAGGACAAATCATGTGAATCATTGATGACTTGACACTTTGAATAATTAAGGAACAAATTTTTTTGCAAAACAAATTCCGTACTAATCGACTGAGGATAAAATTAATGAAAACATGTAAAATACATTAGACTCTTCCTTTCTGGACGTTAGTGATTACTTCAAAAATTTGCCATTTTCAAAGTGGTTTG
This sequence comes from Pygmarrhopalites habei, assembly GCA_009870185.1. Classification (NCBI taxonomy): domain Eukaryota; kingdom Metazoa; phylum Arthropoda; class Collembola; order Symphypleona; family Arrhopalitidae; genus Pygmarrhopalites; species Pygmarrhopalites habei. Next base: position 32,728 of record WJFB01000569.1, read on the forward strand.
ACTGAAACCGTTTGACAAAAATGAAGAAGAAGAAATGAAAGAAAATTTTCTTGAGGGAAGACACACACACAAAAATTAGGGTCTTTCATCCTATGCCTCATGTGTGTTTAGATGTGTGTATGTTATTATTATGTCCCATGGAACGATAAAAAAAGGCTCTTCCTCTTTTGTATTCCCATTCTTTTATCCTGCAATTAAATCATAATTACTCGCCAAAGCTAGAAAAAAATTTTCGAGAAGAGTCCATGGGGGAAGTTCTCTCTCTCTGTCTGTGTGTAAGAAATTTAGCTGCTACAAGTTTATTCGTTCAAAAGACTAGATCTCCAACATTCTCATCTGCATCCACATCCTCTCTTCTTCTCTACTTTTATCTACTTGGTTCCTCCGTGCATCTACACAGACACACTGCAATAAACTGCACTTATGAACTGTACTGCAGAGTGTGGGCAAGTTTTGAGCAAAAAGAGGAGCAGAAGTAAGACGGGACGTGGAAATAAACCACGGGAATTATCCCAACTCTCAACAACATGGAGCTAATGCTTCTGTGTGTGTGAAACGCGATGCTGTGTCTCCAGGCCTTCACTGAAAATCACCTTACATACATTACACATCTCTGGTTGGCAGTGTGGCTGGGGTTGTGCATATATGCAAGAGAGTAATTTATTGTCATCAAACTGTGTGTGGAGTGTGAGTGTGTGTATGTTGCCAAATTCCCCAAAAACTTGCGGAGTTGGTAAACTCAAACTGTTCGTCGTAAAATTGTTCTTGATAATTTTGTGTATCACTCGGAATGTGAGGGAACAATAAATAATAAACGTTTGTCCAAATGATTTAAAGGCAAAGTGGTCATGATGCAGTTTTGAATTCAAGTTCAAAAACATGTACAAAACACGTGTGCTCATATTATTTATTATTCCTGGACAATTCTTCAGTGCAATGTTTTAAAAACATTTTTCAAATCAAGTAAAATTTATTTGCAATTTAGTAGATACCAATACAATTTAGATTAGATAATCCTAGCAGTTCATTATCGAGAAATTAGACACACAAAAATTGGAATGCAGGCTTGCAAAAAATTGTACAATAATTCTGGACATAATTGGAATCACACCAGGATTGGGAGAAAATAATGGAATTTTGAAACTGATTCAATTCCAGTTTTATTTATTTATCCCTACTTTCACTCATAATCCTGGAATGTCTATTATTACGGCACTAGAGTGTGTAGACGAACACACTCAAAATTTTTGCACGGTCCATTTTATCTGGACGTCAATGACGACGCTTTTGTCTTAACAATATAACGCTATTGAGGATCATCGTTGATTTGATCATTTCACGCCCCACTCTACGTAATGTAGATACTAGAGAGGGTAGATACAACATGAAGGAGGAGGACCCAGTCCAAAATTACTCTGTGTGTATTAATGGACTTACCGTTAGGTAGAGAGGAATTATTTTCATGAATGGATTGAGACGATTTTATTGTTTTGAATCTCATTCAATGAAATCCCTTCATCCTACCTCTACCTACGTCTAAGCCTGAGAGAGTGAGTGTGTGGGGATGAGAGACTCACGAAGTGGAAGAGGAGAATGGACACAGAGTGAAGGAATAGAAGTAGGTAGCCCATTAAAATCCTCCAATTCATATTCATGTTGTGGAAGGCTGACTGGCTGAGTGTGAGGGTCCCCTTTACGAAAGACACGGAGAAGAAGATAAATGTCCGAGGAGTAGTAAGAAACAGTTTCCTTACATGATGAACCAGGATTATCACACGCACAACACGGGGGCATAACTAGAGAGAGGAGAAGAGAAGCAAGACTATAAATTTGATTGGCTGGGCGTGTGAAAATGAAATTCATCTTAATGGAAGGCAGTGAGACGTGAACTTGTTGAATTCTCATCTCAAAACTTTATATATAATACAAGACAAGACGACCCAACATCATGATATCCGCAAGAGTGTAACATGCAATTCTCTCCCTCTCTCCCTCATCCTCAGATGATGATCAATGGGAATCAACACATCCTCGTCGTCGTCGGCTCCGCGTAGATTCTTGTTCCCTGGCTTCCTTAAACTATTGCAAACCACAATCGAATTGCAAATACGAGAGAGTTCTGATGAGACAAGCAGAGAGGGAAAGAGAGAGAGAGGTTTGTGATGAGGCTGAGAAAAACTGAAAATTCTCAATTTACGTAGTTAAAACATTTGCTACAACACGTTCCTCTTCTCTCAGGCTTCTCGTCCCTAAGAGAATCTCAATTAAAAAAACCAAAGATGCAACCACACACACAAACACACACAACCAGAGGTGGTATGACAGGGCAGGGAAATGAGAAAGGAAGAGGGAATAAAAAAAGTTGAGGGAATAAACGGAAAAATCCAGTGCTCAACGAGCATGACTAAATGAAGGAGGAAAAAAAGTGCCTATTTTCCGCAGATGCAAATTCTTCTCTCTCTCTTCCTATAAACAAATAGAGAGAAGGAAAGTGAGGGAAGATGAGATTACCTGTTCAGGGTAAAAAAATGAAATGATATTGAATTTCTTGAGCGTGAGTCATCCATCAATTGCACACATACATACAAATGCAAATTGTACATATATACACACATGCAAATTACGTAGACAAGTCCAAATATTTACAATGGAAACTATTAAGCAATTTGAAATGCGTCATAAACTTTTGTGTGTTTATTTACTTGTATTGTGTGGATCATTCTTTGGCTCTGATTGAAAAGGGAAAAAAATTGTAGTGATAAAAATTTCCTGGAACTACCATCCAAATACATATAACGTATAAATGAGAGGAGAAGAAAGTGAATCGTAGCATTTGTATCATGCTGGGAGTCTTCATTTATTTGTTTTTTGGAGGAAAATGTTGAAAGAATCTTAAGTGAGTCAACTGGAGGTTTCAATGTCACACACACACACAGAATTTTATGAAATGAATCAGTGTGGTCACGGTCATGGACGACAAAACTTGTCCACAAAGCTCTGTGACAATCAGAGAGAGAGAGAGAGAGAGAGAGACAGAAGGGGAGAGAAAACAAAGGAAAAGTACAAGTAATTGTTTTGACAAAAAATCAAAATGCTTGCCTTCTCTATTCTACGGGACGACGGGAATATAAACATATACCATATTTATTCCACATAAATCCGACTCCACAAAATTAAATCACCATTTAGTAGGTGATTGGATTCTATTTGTGTGGATACGGTACGCGTTAGTATTGAGAGGCGTAGGGACAAAACTTGAGTGAATTAATTTGAGTATAAAACAAGGAAAATTAAAAGACTCACTTCAAGCTGTTTCCACCCCTCCTCTGCAGCTTCAGCTTCAGCTTCATCTGAAATGGAATATTTACAATAGATTCTCTCTCCCTTTACTTCAGCGTGTGTGTGTGCATCAACTTCAGCCTCATCATCTTATGATGATCTTCCCTTGACAATTTTTATATCAGGGCAATATTGCAGCGTGTGTTACCAATGTAAGTTATGTAATAATGTAGGAAAGGGGAGTAGAGTGCGGACTGCTTAACTTTAGTCTTTTAACTTTATACGTTGTATGAAGTGAAGATGAGTTTTTAAGTGAGTGTCAACAGTCTTCCCCTCCTCTCTCTCTCTTCTGTCTTTTTGAGCGGTGTACAGAAAAAAGTGAAAGAAAGACGGGAAGAGATTACAGTCTTGTTTTCTGCTCTATTATTTGTTTCTGAAATATGCAGACAACATGGCATAAGCATCTCTCTGCCTCGTCTGCGTCGTTTATAATTGTCATTAAGTTCTGGGAATAATGTATAATTTTCTTAGGAAAAGATAAGCTCCAACTCTCCCCTCCCTTCATTTCTGTTCCATGTAAATTGGAGGAAGAATTGGAATCATAATAATAAGACAGAGAAAGAAAGGAGGAAAAAAACTCAAGGAGATTCATAAAATCCCATAACACACGAGTACAGCAGTACTCATGACTCTACTCCCCCACATACAAACATTGCACACTATTATTATCATGTTTTTCATCCAAAGAATCACATCACAAACACGGAGTCCCCTCTTTTTTTATTTTATAACCTCGCATTTGTTTTGACCATTACCAAATTGCGGAATACTCTCTCTCTCTCGCTGCGTGTTAGTGTGGAGAGTGTGTGTGTGTGTGCTGGGAAATATTATCAAACTTAAAGAGAGGGTAGAGTATAAAGAACAAATGTGGACAAGCTCAAAAATCATGAAAATAAACTATCAAAATTTACAACAAGGATGATGTGAGGCGGGAAAAGAGCACAATGAGGTAATAATACACGAGAACATGGACAAGTGCTCCATGTACACAAAACATGTCAATGCAATTAGTCTTCAAGAAATTAGTTCGTGATTACTCTTTCAACAACTTGACAACTCTGCCTTAGTTTTTAATTTGAAAATTTTTGTTTCTCATGGAATTTTACGGATTTTTGCGGATCAAGAGCAACGAAACTGAGTTTCGTTTTGTCTCCTCACTGGCCATTAATTGAGACTTGGGACTGCGGATTTTTGCACGGAAATTTTTGCAAATTTTTTCCTACAATCTAATTGTCTCAGTTTCTTAAAACAGTAATCATGATAAAACATTTCTACGTCTCTGGCTGGACTCTTCCTTATTTATTGTTTATGTCCACAACAAATTACCCTGTGAACTCACACATTATATGATTCGCAGAAATTTGGCAATGGTTTGTCCACCTCACAACTTTACTATGAGACAACTTTATTATGTGTGCTCAAGCTGGAACGGCGGAAGAATTTTGAGCCGGTCCACACCTGCCGTAGAAAAATGAGAGAGAGAGAGAGGGAGAAAAACGTTACACACAAATATGTAGTGTGTTAATTTTTTGGGCAAGTTGGACTGCTCATGCATGAACAGTCCTGACACACACACAGCGTCTGGGATCTTCAATAAAAGATGAAGGGATACACAGTACACAGCACACATACACACATTAGAGGGAGAGAGACGTAAGGCTGGGTGTCTTGTCTCGTATTTTGTAGCTTTGTAAATGCTCTTGTGAGTAGTTTTTTCATCATCAGTTCGGTGTCCTCATCTTGGTCATAGTGTCTGTGTACGTGTGTGTGTGGAGTGTGGAGACTAGACTGGAGTGAAGTTAGAGTCAAGCACCGAGACACACACACAGAGTGAGAGAGAGAAGGACTCTCTTATTTATTGATAATGACTCATAGTATTATTATTTTTGACTGTGCGTATACTTTTTTCATTTCACGCCATAATATATGAACACACACACACTCTCTCTTACTCGATGCTGAGAGAGAGAGAGATAAAGAAATTGTTCATCTTCACACTTGTCTTTCTACCTCCAGATCGTCTTTAAATTTGAGAGGATTATCTTTATGATCATCTTTGGTTTTAGTTCATTTGAGAGAGAGGACTACCATCGTCTTTGCCCGCAGTCTGAAAAATTTGATGGGAAATTTTACATGGGACTTTACAGTGGAAGTTGACCATGTACACATTATACTATTTGAAATGTGTACCTTACGTAATACGTAGAACAAAGTTTATGGTTTCTTTCACTCAAATTTGAAGACTGTACAAGTTTACGAGTACAAGTAGTCGAGCTTCTCTCAGATTTTTTCCCTCTCATTTTTTCCAATTTAACAATTTTTATTTTATTTACTCCAATCATTCCCCCCCCCCCCCCCTCATTACTGCCATGTAGTCTTGTAACATTTTTGAGTTTAACACAAAGATACTTTCATTGTGTTTGCAGAGCTACAAGCTACCTAGTCAATTTGGTAGCTTCCTTTCCCCATTTCCACTTTTTTATTTTGAAAAAATTCAAACATGTTTAGTCTATGTGAGGAGAGAAGATGATGAGCAAAAACGTATTTTTTTGCATGGTGTTCAATGCAGATTTTTTTAGTTTCACCCTCAGGTACTGTGTTGCGAGTGTGGGTAAGCAAGCATGTACAATTTGAACATAGAAGATTTGAAGTGAGAACTCGGACATTCACAATGAGAAGGAAACAACTAAGGATATTGTGTTGTGTTTTTTGCTAATGATCAGTTAAAAGGTGTTGGTGTTTGGCACGTTAGATTTACCCTCTTGAAGAGTGAACATGCAATAGTTCAAGAGGGTCAAGATTCCAATAAGAGTTTTTAAATTTTTCCAATACTACAATTCTCTATCTCTCGTGTTTTGAAAGAATGTGACTTTGAACTACCTTCCAAGTTGATGTGTAGCATATTTAATCAGAGCGTATTAGCTCAACGGAATTTCAATGTGTCAAATTAATTATCAACATGACTAGATTTAGCGTGTGTGAATGTGTGTGTGTGTAGAGGCGACTCATCCTTCATTACCAATCCTGATCAGGATGTACAAAGATAAGGAGAGGGTGAAAGAAGAGAAGAGGTTTTTCTTTACCAAGTCATCGTCATAATGATCCACAATTAATTTTGTGAAGGTACTCTTCTTCTACTTCTTCTTCTACTCCTCCTCCAAGTCTAAAAATATTCTCTCTTAATGGATCAAGTGGGTCTAAAAATACACATGTTGACGCCTACTATTGTGTAGACAGGAGACGACGACCATGATTTGCACTCTCTTGAACTGGGTTATTACATCCAGAAGAACATCACACAGGCACACAGGTACACAGGCTCACGGGATCAGAAGGAAGATGTGTAGTAAAAAATAAGAAAAGTTTAGTAGTACAAAGCCATTGTGATGATAGTGGTGGTGATGTTGATGGTGCAGCAGCAAGTTCATTATTCAATCGATTACATTTTGATGAGTTGCTGTTGAATGAAACTAACAGTAGTTGCTTTTATGTTTACCTTGAGATTCGAGTGTGACCAGATTTACAAGTGATGCTCAACCACACACACATACACACACACAGGGAGGGAGAGAGTCAACTCTCCGAACCTGTACACACACACACATCTCCAATGTGGAGTGGAGATGAGAATGGGAGGAGGAACAACAACTAACCAGTCTTTTAAGAAGGAACAATTAAGAGATTATTGGACGTTACGGTTTATTATCTTACGTATGCATACACACACACACACACACACACTCATGAAAAAGGGAGAGAGAATGACTGGTGAGATTTCTCCTCCTCAGTATTCAAGCAACAGGAATTTCCCCCCTTGACTCTGAAATGAAATGAAAAATAAATAAAAATGAATCACACTCAGAGAGAGAGAGAGAGAGAGAGAGAGAAAAGTTACACACAGCACGAAAGTGGATCTGAATTATTGTATTTAAATTATTGTAATATTTTGCAAAAGTTGTTCGCTTTGAACTTGGGATTTTTTACTATCATTTTTTGTACAAAAAAATGGATTAACGGTGAACAAGAGGAGAAATTTTTATTCAAGTTACGATAGCTAACTAGAAGCCTGATTTGCTAACAAAGATTTTAAATAATTATTAAAAATTTGCACAGAATATTTAGAAGAAGACAGGAGTGAAACAATCAACAGCTAGAAAATCCTGAATTTTCAACAATTTTTTTAAAAATTATTAATAACATTTTCCGCCCTGTCAATACAGCAATGTATGACTACTTTGGCCGCAACTAATTTTGAACAGAAAAAAATAGTTTATGTTGAAGTACTCCTCATAATATTTTACGATGTAGTTAAATTTAACTAAGTTTTCCCTGGCTGTTCCCAACTCTCAAAGCATGGTAAAATATGTAATACAAAAACTAAATAGAATGTTCGTTCTTCAGGCTAGGCTCCGAACAGCTGATACAGTACAAGGAGTGTTCAGAGAGAGAGAGAGAGAGAGAGTAGTTTTCTTTCATTGAGGAGGAGGAGGGAAGAAGGTGCTACAGGGAGAATATTCTTGTTGGAAAAGTTCAAGCGGAAGGAGATCTCATGATGGGAGACAAAACCGTTGGAGAGTGAGGAAAGCAAGACTGAGACTGTAGAGTCTACAGTGTAGACACAAACTGAGAATGATAGAGAGCACAAAAATACTTTGACTTAATAAAATTTTATTTGATCTTGTCGCCATGCAAGTTTTTCCTCTCTCCCCTTCTTTTTCTCTCTCACACATTTCCCGTCCAATTGTCTGAGATTCTCTGTGTGTGTAATATTAAGTTGTAGAACTGTACATCTGTATCACAAATCTATGAATCAAATACACATTTCTTTGAATCATTTGAATGAACGGACGGACGCTGACCTTTCATGTACCAACATATCGTAGTAGTAGTAATCCGCTCTTTCTCTCTCTCAGATACACCAATCAGAAAAAGAAAGAGTTTTAAACCGTGCTAAAATCCTAATCTCAATATTATTCAAAGCAAGGTTACCTCATAATCCCCACCAAAAAAGTCACACTCACTCTCGCATATTTGGTGAATCCAATTCATTTCACTTGCAGTTATAAATTACGAAAGGATCCACATAAAGACACACAGACATACATGTGTGTATGATGATCATAATGGAGCATTCCACACAACAGTGTGTATGTCTCTCTTGAAAAGAGTCAAAGTCAGACTTTTCCTGGTTGCTCACAGCTTGTAAAAAGTACAACTATTTCTACAATCCACACAGACACATTCAACTACAAAAGAAATAATCCTCCTTGACCTAGGGAAGGTGAAATAGATTGGTACAAGAAGACACAGAGAGTGAGTGAAGAGATGCAAGGAAGAGAGAATGAGAAAAAAAGGTAACCTAGCAAGAATTGTATAATCCACACAAACACACACAAATATTTTGCTTCTCTCTCCCCCTTACAACAACCACAAGTCTTTGTAATGTGAATTGATTGTCTGTTTGCCGAACAGCAATTACAATTTACGAGGTAAAGGATTTTAAGCACTCTGGTTTTTTAAGAGACAATGTGAGTAGTACTTTGGAGTATCTTTTTTACCTCGTCATTTCGTCTACTATTTCCTATTGTGTACTTTAAGATGTGAGATGAGACGAGTTGGAGATTAACAGGAGATGGACAGGTGGCTGGACAGATGTTGCTGTACATCAAATTTCAATCAAACTGCAATGCATGCTGATTGCATATATGTACCGTATACATAGAAAAATAACGTGCATGTGCAAGTGCAATAAATCTATTCTGTTTTGTTCTGTTGTGTGTATAGAATATGCGGAGATCGGAAAGAGCAGGGGTGGCCCTTGTAGCAAGTAGCAGAGTTGCCCAGTCCTGTGGCGTTTGGAAATCACTCTCATCCATCCTCGTCATCCTCATCACATTTCTCACCATCCATCCAGCTGACTCAAGTAAGTGTCAAAACAATTTTTTTAATATTTATACATACACTGTGCAAAAAGTAGAGACAACCTTCCGTTAAGTACACAACTGTGTGTGTGTATAGAGATACACTTCATGTGTTATATAACCTGATTTGATACCGGGTTTCCCTGTTGGTTTAACCCTACCTGAAGAAGAGGGGATAGTCAGACAAAGTATTCAGATTTTAAAAACACTGTCGTCATTAAAACAACATGTCTTTAAAACCAAAGAGCCAGTGTGAGTGTGTGTGAGTGTGTGTGTCTCTGTGTTTTTAAAACCCATGTCTTTGTATAGAGTGCACAGATAAATACTTCAACTGTCAAATTGAAAGACATTTGACAATTTTTCATGCCTCCCTCCCTCTCCCCTCTTTCTCCAAATTACATGGTCGTTTGTTTGTCAAGGCTCTCCATCCTTTTTTGAAAAAAAATCATAATTCTTAGTCAGCAACTTTTTCGTTAGTTGGGAGGGACGCGAAACGTAACTTGAACCTACCGCAAACATCAATAAAAATTCTTTCTCCTGTTTCATTCTTACAGGAGGAGATGATCTGCAGTATAAGCTACAGATTGTAGTATACACTATGTGTATGAATGTATGTGTGTGTGTGTGTGTTTATGTGGACAACAAAAGACAACAAAACCAGCTTGAAACATTGTCTCAACATAAACAATCTGTCGTCGTTCCAATGCCAATCTTCCCTCTTTTTTACTAATCATAAAGAGAGAGAGAGAGAGAGAAAGGGGAAAGAATTTACAACCATTCTCTCTGTATAAGAAATATGTGTTCAGAACATACAGTTACAAGCACAGCTACAATATACACTGTACACTGCACAAATAATTATAAGACACACACACACACGACCAAAACTCCCTGTACCAGTTGAATGAGTGAACAACCAAAGGTTTTGCAACATTTTTTTGCAACTACTGGTCATTTGCATTGACTTTGTGTTGGCTGTGTGTGTCTCTCACTATTGTGGTGTGTGTGTTTATATCCAGCTGCTTGAGCTGCTGTGTTGTGTGTGTGTGGAGTGTAAATCGCCGCCTAATAATACAAAGTGTATGTTATCAGTACACACAACAATTTTGCATTCATATTTTGAATAGCGTGAGACTTCCAACTTGTTCACAGCATTGAAACAGCAGCATCAGCAGCCAAGATCCTGACTTTGTCAAGTCACACAATGCATACACACGTTACAGCCTAGACTATACACATAGGAAGTCGCCTCGACAAGAACATGAATCTGAGTCTCAAAATGAGAATTAATATTAGATGCAAAGACACAAAGAGACAGAGTGTGTGTGTGTGTGGAGGAAAACTGTGAGAGAAAAGAGGAGAGAGACATCAAGGACAGTGATTCATGTTTCACATGGACTAGGGAGAGGAAAGACAGTATTTTGTACATTTAGCAAAAATAACGAGACTGCAATCTTCTCCTTCTCCTCCTAAGTAGTACCTGGGTTGGCTGAGACTCCTTGCCAGTCTGGTCCAAGTTTGTCATAATAATATCTAATGTAAAATGTCTAGAGTGGTCACATTTATATTCATATGACTTGAAGTCAGAACCAGAACCACCAAACACACACACACAGCCACAGTCAACATGTACACACGAACACACACACACTAGATTTTATACTTTTGAGCTGTTGACCTGAACGACACCTTCACAGAACCGGCGAATCCTGCCAACTCTTGTCAACATCTCCTGATAATACACGTACATCTCCCATGTACAATTTTTTTCTCCCTACCCATTTTTTTCTTTTCTCGTCTCCGACAAAAGCACGTCCTCATCCTCCTTCTCTAGAGAGCAAAAGAGAGTGGATGGGAGTGTACAGAGTTGTTCCGGAGAACATTCTCAAATTCTCGGGAACGGAAATTTGTGAGAATTCTCGAGAATTCTCATCAAGATTTTGAAAATTAACATGGGAGGTATAGGGAGCGAGAACATTCTCAAATTCCCGATTCTCGAGAACGGAACAACTCTGGAAGGAGGGGGAGGGAAAAGACAGATGAGGAAATGGATAAGAAAATACAAATTGCAGATTACTTTTTCATACATACACAATCCTCCTCTCCTTCCTCCAATGTTGAATTTTGCATTGCACCAACCAGTAGCACACACACACACATTGTGAATATATAAGCTACCCTAGCCATGCAATAAAGTTGAGAGTTCTTCATACTTTTCACAAAAGACTTTACTGAACAACATGGACAAAACTCCTTTTTGACTAACTCTGCCTTTATTTCATATGTCCAGGATTGGAGTTGACTATTATGTGTGTTTTTGTGTGTGACCCATGTAGGTAGCTAAGACAGAGAAAGAGGGGGAGAGAAGTGTACACGTTTCTGTGGATCTACACTTGCAAAAATTACGTCTTGAACACTGTCAACTGGGGTAAGACTGGAATCCAGTCACTTTTCTCTCCTCTTCTACTACGCACTTTTCGAACAAAAGATTCGGAAGATGATTTTGGCAATCTTTTTTCATCAGTACTTTTTATATTTTTTAGAAAAGCCCGAGTTATCAAATATCTGCATTTCAATTTCCATTATTATTTTTGATGATTGAGAATTTAAATGAAAATTGTCTTTGTCACTATTACGCAATGTGAATGTAATTGCGTCTTTACGGTTTCCTCAGGGAAAGTTCGAGAGAGAGAATTGAGCCCGGGACGAAGTAAAGCATAAGAGGTAGCGAAAGTGTGTGTTCCAGTCTCGTCCCGTTTCTCTCTCTTGTGAGAGGGAGGGAGTCAGGAAAAATCAGAATCGATAGCTCACCATGTGCCAGGTTCAAGGACCGACGGACCAGTTCACATAGCAAGCACGCACACGCACGCAAAATTTTGTGTGTGTACGTATCTTTGCAATTTGCACAAAGCACCTCCACTAGCTACACACACACACACCACTCCTCACTCTCTCACTCAGTTTAGACCAGGATAGAAAAGGAAAAACGAGGTCACACGATTATCAACCCTTCCACCCTTCGACTGAGTACACACACTTCGTACATATTTACATTATTAGCATATTTTGAACACTGACCTATTATTGTAACATTTCATATACTTACTGCTTCTCCCTTCACATCCTCATACTGTCCTCTGATTTTTTTCTTATCCTTCCATCCTGTGTCTTTATATAAGGAAAATATTTTTAATAATAGGATGAAAAAGACAATCGCATGTCCTTCCCTTAAATTATAGTCATGTGGATAAATGCGTATGATAATGTAATTTGTCTCGGGAGGACATAATTGGCCTTTATTTTACGAGACTGTTCATAGGATTTGAGATTGACCACAAAGAAGAATCCTATAATCTATTTAGACCGTAGGTAGTCTCCACTAGAAGTGTACATAGGAGTAGAATAGAGAGTGTGGGAGAGTGTACAGTTGAATCCAGTTAAAACTGGATATTTGCGAGACGACGACAAGGGTTCAAGAGTATCAAATCAAATTTATTATTTATTATGTTATGGTCTTATACTGTGGTATTTGTGTGTGTATGTGTGGAGTTGAAGGAAAGAGGAACAACCACATTAAAATCGTCTACGATTCGAAGACTTTGAAAAAAAATAAATATAAAATCCTACACGACTCCTCCTCCTTTCTGATTTTTTTCGCACAAAAATCTCCGAGTATTGGCATACACACACAGTACACAGTACTGTACTGTATTAATACATCATTATATTTCTCTCTCTCTCCTTTCTCTCGCTCTCGTTTATACAAAAGAAGATGTATTTGATGTTTCGTACTGTTTGTTGAATGACTTTTATATGACAGCTGTTCCAGCTTCCTATAATATGTGGAGACGTGTGTGTATGTGTGGTGTCTGTCTATATTTAATATATTATTATGTCCACAGAGAGAGAAAGAGGAGGAGAGGGAGAGAGATACATTTCCCATGGGACTCGATATTTTACGACAACTTTTTTTTCATACGTCGTAATAAAGCAAAAAAAAAATAGTTGGAGGCGAGGATGGTAGGTAGGTACATATGCGAATCCACTCAAATTTTCACCACTTGTTATTTCCTCCTCCTCCTTCTCCACCTCCCGAATAGAAAACAATTGAATTCTGACAATAATAAAATGGCCACATAAACATCTCAGAGTTAAAGTTAAAATGAGGTTGTGTGCCTGTGCCTGTGTGTGTCTATGTGGATATGAAAAAGGTTTCGCCTTTGTAAAAAACCAAGGAGACGGTAGTACAATAATATGATGAGGAGAAAGAGGAGGAGAAGGAGGAGGGTGACAAAATTGATTGACTAACTCTGTTCCTCTTCCGTTTTTATGATTATGACCTGAACTTTACGACAATATTATTGTACACGCACACGCACACAGCCCTTTCCCCAACACACACTTAAATATTGACCTCTGCCAGTCACTCCCAGTTTGTCTGATCAATTTTACATTTGAGCAAGAAGTTAGTTGGGAAGAGAGAGAGAGAGAGAGGAGAGAGAGAGCAATGGTCACTTTGCAGTGAGGACGCTTTTAAATTCTTTCGATCCATTTCCTCCTGTGAGTGAACGTTCAGGGAAAAGTACACACTCAGATAAAAAGGAGAAGTGAGTGCTATTTAAAAAAGATCCTCACTTTTATTATCCTGGAAAATAAAAAAAAGTAGATAAGCCTTGTACCTTCTAAATACCTCCTGTACAACGAGTACAGTACTCAAAGGTACTTGGTCAACGACGAAAGATACTTAAAATTATGAGTCGTAATAATTGTAATGGTAGCATGATGGAAAATAGTGGTGACACAAGTAAAAAATATGGAGGGTCGTCGTCGTAATAATTAGTTTTCATTAGATGACCACTAATGTCATTCAGTATTTAATTCTGTGTGTATATTTTAATGATTCTCCTACTGACTGTACTAGCTAATGAAATATCCATAATTTTTGTTAAGCAATTGAGTCAAACCAGTCAAAGAGTAGAGAAGGCTAACGGAGGAGGAAATAATTTGCAGAAGTGAATTAGGGAAAAGCATTTAGAGAGAAGAGAGAGAGAGATACGGTAATTGTTTTAAGTAGGATCAAGAAGTTGAGATTGATACATTAGTCATGACTTTTGACTTGATTTGAGAAGAGAGAGAGAGAGAAACAAGAGAAACATTCGTGACTGTCAGTGGATGTGGAGTAAAAAGGAGGATGAGGATTCGAGGATGAAACACACATTTGATAGTAGTTAACGTTTTTTTGTTTTTGTTTATTCATTTTTCTGGTGTGTGTGGATTGCCTTTGAGAACTGTGGATCCCCAGGACGAAAGACTAGATTAGACGACCAGAATATTAAAATATATGGAAAGAGAGGGAGAGAACACACATACACAGCCCACAGGCAAAGGATGTGTGGATCTACAATACACACACACACACAGAGAATACACACACGTCGTAATTTATTATGTAGGATGCACAAAAGCTGTCTTTTTAGTAAAGAGTGTTAAAAAACCTTTGATGTTATTGATAATGGCGTTGGAGAGTTAAAGTGGAAGATGTCAATGACTGACGGACGGACGGACGGACGGATGATGATGCATGAGAAAAGGGGAAGAAGGAGAAAATTATTATTATGAACATCCCCTCTCCATTAAAATTGCTGTTACAACATTATTTTGTATTGTAGGCCTAGGTCATGTACCTCTCCCTCTCTTTTTTCATTGTCAGTTCAATCCTAGAGACTCTTTTTCTTTCTGGTCGTCATCATTTTGGTGGTGAGGTATATGGTCACAGAAAAAAACAATAATCAGCAAAATTTATGAACAACAACAACAATAGTGGAATAGCCTTTCTCTCTACTTAGTTGTGTGTGTGTGATATTGTTATACAAATCAGGCTGTAAGGTTAAAACATGAGTTGGTGGTGGTGTCATAATATTTACTATGCATTTAGTTAATTATATAAAAGGAGTTTTATCAAGGGATTGTGGCACTAGATTATTTCAATATTTAAATTACTACGTTGTGTGTATGTGAGTGTGTGTGTCTCGATCTCTTCATTCAGTTTAACTAACGAAATCCTATTTAACTAGTAATCTCTCTCTCTCTTATCAGCCTCATTTCCATAATATTATGAAGTGTCAATAACTTTGTTTTTGTGTACACACGACTTTTTTTTATCAAAATGCATTCTTATTGTCCTCATTGGGTATCGTAGGTCCATTCCTTCCTATTTCTATTTTTACTGTTGTACGATTTATTCCATGGAAAAATTTTGCAATTTTTTTTGCAAATTAAATTCTCCCTTTCCCCATGTATAAACGTAGAGTGTACATACATATTTTGCAAAATAAATATGTAGAATGATTGTCTGGACACAATGAGTATTATTTAACATGGCAATTTGTTAAATTAATGTGATGAAATGGTGAGATAATTAAATATACGTACTTATGCTCTCTGTTTTTTTTATAATTGCGACTCGTAATTAAATATTATGGTAATATTAATGTGAACATGACCTTCGAGTGTCACTCTCACCACCGACCATTTACTTTCATGTGTCATCGTCACGACTAACGAACTGCGAGTTGTGTGTTTGTTGTGTTGATGCACTTGGACTTAACTGACTGTATTATTTTTAGACTTTATTTTTCTTTTGACGTTCAGAATATTTAATATTCATTTCTTTTTATGTATCTCTCTCCCTCCCCCCCTCTCTCATTTAAATGGTTCATTCGCAAAAAAAATTAATGAGAGCTTTTTTTTATTTTAAAACAAATTATCATTAATTATCTTGGCATTGTTAACCATGATAGCGAGGGGCCCTCCCAACAAGCCATTTGAAATAATAACAAAGTCCCAGTTCCACCTTTTCTACAACTTGTATCATAATTTTGTAATAATAATTGGAAATTTCGAAATGAATATTATACACACACAGAATCCATATGTACATTCCTATTTATGGAAGAGGGACTAGGATCCTTCCATTCGCTAAAATTCTCCTCCCACAATTAAAACAGATTTAATATTAAAAAAGGTGGAATAATATTCCATTAGTTATTTCCCTCTATTATTTATACTTGCAAAAAAATGGTATTCTCTCTTCTGCTGAATCTAAATTAGACTACGACCAAATTGTATGCAGATTTGCAAATTACTTTCGTTGACACACACAAAGACAACACAACACACAACGCAGACACAGCGAGATGTTGTTTTGTTTAGAAAACAGTATGTAGTACACACACGCGTACATAACGTGTGTTATGACATGATAATTCATGCTAAACTGAGTCAAATTGTATTTTCTTACAACTTGATCATCATATTCATTGTTTTGTGTCTTAACCTTCCCTCCCTGCCTGTCCTGTCAACCTCTACTAATTTGCACACGGCTTTCCCCACACAAATCCACACACACGCACACAGTGTATCCAATGACCTCCGCCTGTGTGTGTGCAATATACAGAGTACACATGGCTTCAAAAATTTTGTTCATTATCCTGAAAATTGGATGAAAAGGGAGTTGGTTCATGAAAACAGATTCTCCAAAATGAAAAATATGGAGATGAGCCACGATGCAGTATTCCTGTTGTTGTTGTTGTGGCCCACAGTCCTTCCGGCATCACACTTTTTTTTCCTATACTTCCCTCCAGCCTTTTTTCTCTCCATGTTGTGCTGTTGTGTAGTCAGATTGTTCTGCTATGTGCGTAGTAACCTCATTTAATTATGGTAGTGTCATATGCCCTCTTCTACTCTCTGTACGATAAGTTGCTCGTGTTATTTCTGGTTCTGTTTATCTTTTCTCTCTCTCTCACCCTCTCTCCTGATTTCTGCCATGAAGATCCACAGCTGTGTGTGTAGTATTCAATCGTACATAAGAGAGAGAGAGACGAGATAGAATCTCTGTCTCCCTTTTTGTTGGGTCGTGTTTGCATTGATGATGATTGGATGAACGAGAGACGTCTTCATTTATCGGTCAATTGATGATGCACACTCTGGACTCTATCATGGCTTTTACCTTTACTGTGTAATATACATTATGTTTGTGTCAGTCTTATCACACATTATACCATTCCTCTTCCCCGGAACACCGAGAGAGAAAAAGAGAGAGAGTGTGTGTGTGAAGTACAGTCACCTCTGATCTCATAGAATTTTGTGCATTGTGTGTATAATCTCCAATATTATACTCTCACACCTCCTCCTCCTCCTCACACAATAATGTCAAACCTCAATCTGAGTGCTAATATTTATTCAGTCCTATTGGATCATTCGTTGTTGAACGGTTCAAAAAGTTAAGACGACAACGAGGACGACGGTTTTTCTCAAAGACAATACTCACGGAAACGAGTTCGAAAAACAAATATATCTAAAGTTTCTATCTCCATTTTTGTATTTTTTCACGGAAAAACATATTTTAAAAAAAGTTGAGACACGGCACAAGATACATATGCTATGTATATTTACAAGAGTGAGTATGTGTGTGTGTGCCATGTTTTTTTTATTTCCATGATATTTGTCCTCTTTTTTATTCTGTCTGTTGTTGTTCTGTTGTGAGGTCTTTGTTCTATTCCGTCCTGATTGCAACTCTTCCAAACTTTGGAAGAGTTGACACACACAATGAGCAGCTGTCCTTTTTTTATGTCGTATCTCCTTGTTTCCTTTTCCAGATTAATTTTGACCTTTCACCTCCATATTTTACGTCGTATTCTTCTTCGCAGTTCTACTATCAATTGGGATGATGTGTGTCAATAAAATGGAATAAAATAAAGGGAAAAGCCAATCCAATCCCATTTTTATGATTCACTTTTTTTTCTTCCGTGTTTTTATGGATCGGGAGGAGGAGGAGGGAGGAGTTGGATAAATCATCTAGAGTCCCATTAGCAAAGATTATAATGTACTGGGAAGATTGTACAATGTTTTGGGGACGACAGGGTCTGGAATCTAAATTAAAATTTTACTCCACATGTATTAAAAAAAGGAGAGAAAAAATAATTTGCACAATTTTGTATGTGGAAGCCATTATTTTGAGCCACGTTCGAGGATGATAGCGTATTATCAGCAATGCTCTCTCTCTACTCTCCTTCTTCTATATTAAATGCAGAATATTACATTTGCAGACTCTATTTGAGAGTCACACACTCCCACACTCGCATACTGGCAGTTTGTATAATTGATTTTGCAATGAAAACAAGGAGGAGTCATTTTTTCTGGAAAGAGTAGAGATGGAAATGTGGGTTAGTGCAAAAGATGAAAGACCGAGAGAAGGAGGGATTGATTATTTAGGAAAAAGGGATGACGGGAGGAAGTGTGTAGAAAAATATAAATAAATAAAGACACATGTCTTGTGTTTTGTGCATGTGTGTGTGTGTGTGAAAAACAACTGCATTTCGTTGATACTGTGTAGACAGACAGATAGGGAATATCGTACAGGAGGCAGAGAGACAGGGTAAAGGGAATATATTGGACAAGAGAGTTGTTGTGTTGTGTGTGTGTCTGTAGTGTGTGTGAGAGAGAGAGAGAGAGAAAAAAAAAAGAGGAATGAGACATTGCAGCGCAAAACCCCAGCAACAAACCTGCGAGAAGGGGGAACAGCGTTGAAAAGGGTCATTACACCCACACGATCTAACGTCCGTTGACTTTGAATTCAAGTTCAAAACGCTTACACCACACACACACGGTTCACTCTCTCAATCTTCCCAATGGATTTCACATGTTAAATTCTCAAGGAAAATCTACAAATATATTAGGTATAAAGTTGTGGGTCTCTCTCAAAATCCGAATTAACTTCAGTTTTCTCCTTCTCTTCAGTTTATCCTCAACTTTTTTTGAGGTACAATATGGATATTTACTAAAACCAAAAAATGTGTTTTACACAGTCTTCATCCTCTCATACAGTACTGTGCATACATGTAAGTAGAGAGGTAGAGAGAGAGAGAGAGAGTAAAATATGGAGAAGGATTAGAAAAAATCTTCTCGTATGTGTCTGTTGCATTTGCATCTAAAAGGAAAGAACAGAGCGAGCATGTGAGGAGGAATCCAAGCCACCATGAGAATTATGTAGTGTGAAGTAAAAGAAAAGTGTAAAAGTAAATGATATACTTTTTTTCACACACACACACTCACTATATAAAAGTTGTGGGATTACGAATGTACATAAGGATCCTTTATAACATGACATGGGTCCACAATCCTTATTGTACGTAAGTCAAGTGGATTATGTAAAGCATTTTTGCTTCTACCGATTTTGCTCACTTTACTCGCGTCAACTCGTTCTGCTTTATTTCCTCCTCTCTCCTCTCTTTTTTTGAGGGAAAAAAACGAGAGAGAGAGAAAAATCACTGGAGACTAAAAAGACTGAAAACTAAAATAGAATTTGTCGCAGAATTCCCACTTTTTTCCAAGATTCACATAAAAGGGTGTGAATAATAATGATGATGACGGAGGATGATGATGTATAATTTCTTGATTCTCTCTTTATCTTTATTCCAAAAAGAGGAAAAAAGTTTTCTAAGTACTTTATTCTTTTTTTTGACTTACAAAAAGTGTGTATAATAAATCCTTTGGTATAATCCAGTATTAGAATAAAATAATGTAGGAAAATAAAATGGGAGTAAATATTTTTTTTGGAATTGTAAAATGCTAAAAGTCTTGAATTTTTCTTGAATTTTTCGACGAAAATGTAACAATGTGCATTAAAATCCATTCTCTACATCCGAATCCAGTTCTTTTTTGGACAATAACGATCAAGTCTGTCATCATAATGAATTATATAATATTATGTATACCATGCCATGGAATTACTAACATTTCCATTTTCCACGTGAGGAAAAAAACATGAAAGGAAGAAAAAAAGGCTGTCAACCTCCTTTTCGCTGGTTCCTCCTCCATTTCTCTCTCCCTCTCCAGTGATTCTGTATTAATTAATTAGAAAATGTCACTCGTCTAAATCTACCTCACGCTTAATCAATCCAAAAAAACAGCATGGAAATGTTATGAGTCCCCCCTCTCTCTTTTCTCCTCCTCCCCTTGTCATCGTCAGGGAACTTGAAAGAAAAAAGTATTTTTTGGACGTAAGAGTTTTGTAATTAATGCATCTCTCTCTATGTACATGTAAGTATATAAGTGTATGTAAACTGGTACTAACTATTCTTCTCGGAAAGGAATTAGACCAAGTGGATTTTCTTTTTATACACTTGGAAGATTAGGTGTAAGATGTGAGGGGATATACATAATACGTGATAACGTCTAGTCTACACACTGTCTGAGTGTACGTGTGTGTGTGTGTACTGTGTACATACGGGATACATTTAAAGGAAATGCACTTGAAAGGTCTGGATACGTAATGATTATATAAAAAGTCAAGTACCAGATGTAAATATATATTATTACTGTACTGTGTATACTGTGTAAAAAGGGGAGAGAATTCTCGTATGAGCACTTGGGTGGAAAGTTGCTCAAGTTACAAGTCACAAAATGCAAAAAGGAGGGAAAGGGAGGGAAAGTGTATTATGCATTCCGTGATGTTTGGGAGAAGCCCTGGTACGCCACAATTCTTTATGTGCACTTAAAGATAGAATCGGAGGCGGGAGGATAAGGAACGAGGAGGAGACTCGCTTTTTCCATGTATGTAGGATTTCGGGTAGTTTATTTTTTTATGGAGATGCTCTCTCTCTCTCTCTCTCTTTTGCTACTACTACCACTGGAGTCAGCTGGAGTTTTACTGTTTTTCAGAGTAAAAACCCTTTTTGACTGTGTGTGTGTGTGTGTGTGTGTGTGGAGGGATGTATATGGTGCTCAAATAGCTTTGAAGAAGGGCATACATTTGACGAAATGTCTGGCTGGTTGACTGGCTACTCCCTCACTTCTTTTGTCTTCGTGCAGACTGGAGGGCCCCAATGAATCCTATTGTTTCCCATATCGATTAACCATAATCACAAAGAATATTACGGGCATATCCATTTATATACATGCTCCATGTGTGTGTGCCTGTGTGTGTATGTGTGTAGGCTTGGAGGAAATGGGAAGGCTCTTGCTCTCCCAACTCCCACTCATCCCAAAGATGTATAGTGACATGTCAGCCCACCATCCTTCCTATTTTCTCCCATTATAAGTAAGGAGTCCAGGAACTCCAATTTTCTCACGCCAAAATTCATTCTGGAAATTTGCGACCATTTCCTCTCCTCTACCACTGACGCCGCCTTCTCCTCCTCCTCCGTCATTTACCGACATGACTTGGAATTAATTTTCAGAATTGCACACAGTTCGATGACTTGGTTATGTTTCTTTTTCTCAGAATAAAATATAATTCGGACAATTCAGTTTCGGATATTTGGGTTTCAGGGAGAATGGCGGTCTCGTTGGGAGGTCAGTCTAAGTGGAGGAAGCGTAAATTTAAAAACCGGAAGAACTAGGCTGCATGACTCCCACATTTGATGGGATGTTTTTCTTCTAGGAATCCGGATCTGAAGGGAGATTATCCATGCATGGATAATTTCATGCCGTGACATCCGGGACTGACCACCTGTGTTCACTCTTTCTCTTTACAAAATTTTGGGACGTGGGAGTTTTACAATGTTTTCTCTCTCTAATCCCAATGATTGGTCACTTGACTTTATTGGTCTGGAAGGATTTTTCCAGCAGACAAATTTAATGATCCTCACGAACCGACAGTTGTGTGGTGGTTTGTACCATATGCAGTACTAATGTGACACACATGAGTGAATATTTGCACACTGCACAATTTGTGCACTGCAAATTGTGCAGTCGGTCGGCTGAAGCTCATAATATGCAAGGAGACAACGAGAAAGGGATTTTGGTCCCAAAATTCACATTTTAAGTATTATTTAATCAAGTACGAGCCCCAAGTTTTTACATGTGTGAATCCTAAACTAATTCCCCTCTTTGTCTCTTTAATAATTATTTATCACTCACAATATTTTGAGAGACTCTCTTTATTTCTGTCTCTTTTGTACTTATGGTTTGGCACGGCTGAAAATTCTCGTATGCATGTTGTTGTTGCTGGTTGACGATGACCTTGGACATTTTGTTATCCAAGTCCTCTATACCTACTTCCAGGATGTATAATATAAACCACTAAGTACAATATAATGTGTGTGTACTGAAATACACTCTCGTCTGACGTCAAATATGTCCAAAAAGGTATTATTTTGGTGTGTGTGTGTGTGTTGGTTTTCAAGTTGTTGTTGTGTCAGCATAAAGCTTTTCTTTTGAAATTCAAAACCCATCAAGCTTTTCGACTCTCAGTAAATTCTTGTGTGGTGTGTGGCTGACGATGAGATTGCTGACAAAATAGAATTTGGATCGTATTACTTCTCAAGTAATACTTGAAAAGAGTTACCAAATTGTTGGTGTGTCAGCATGGCATACCTTCTCTTGAATAGATTTAAATACTTTGCATAACTCTCAGTAGAACAACGATTTTCTGAATGATAAGACAAGTAGCTATTTCATTTCATTTCATTGACTTTATTAACGTGTTAAGAACAGGTCGCAATCTCGAAGATTGTTTATCACCCCGTGAACACGGACGATAAAAGAAAATCTAGCCAAAGATGACAAGAGGCATAGATTTATAAAAAAAAACAAATCTGGCTAAGTTGTTGTTGCACAGATTTTAAAAAAATATAGAACCGGCCATTGATGGAAAGGCACGGTTAAAAAAAGAAAAAGAAAAAGGGAAAAAAAATTCCGCCAATTTATCCCCTATTGCCTACCGACCCACCACTAAATAACCCACAAGGATAGGTTTGGGGTGAAAACCTCCTAATGAGGGAAACCCTTAACAGCACCTTGACTATCTTGACATATATATTTACAACATATATATATATATGTCAACATAGATTTTGACCGAGCACAAATATTAGAAAAATAAATGAAATTTTGAAATAAA
>WJFB01000570.1:0-55855 GCA_009870185.1 Pygmarrhopalites habei
AGGGTGGGTGGGTGTGAATTCGAGGAAATAGTTATTTGTATGAAATGTTGTGATGTGTGAGTGGAATGTATGAGATGATTTGAAAAAAAGGATAAAATGTCACTCTTCCTTCCCTTCCCATCTCCCTTTTTGGTTGTTGATGTTGCTGTTCTCCTCTCCAACGACATTCTACGAATGAATTTTGTTTCTCATTAAAAAATATTTTTTCTCTCACACTCTCTCTCACATTTGACTCTCTTGAATTGAGAGATCCACCGTTAACAAAAAAAATATGGAGAAAAAATTTTCTCATCATCATTTGACGCAATGCAGTGTGAGGCATGGAAGAATATCCATCGTTGTCTCAGTCTAAAGAAAAACTAGTTCAACATTCTTTTCTCCCTCTCTTTTCTCTGTCTTGCACATACATAGATGCGTAGTCTGGGAGAAGGAATTTATCATGAGCAAATATAATGTTGGTACATTAGCCATGGAGAAAGTATGGAGAAAGAGAGACATTCATACATAAAGAATTGAAAACAAAATTGGAATAATTTTGTAAAGACTACTGTTAATTAGCTAGATTTGTGCAATAATTATTTAGAATTTCTTGTAAAAAAAGTATACAAGGAGTTTTGCATAATCTAGAAATAATAAATCATAAAATCTAAAAAATTGCAAAAAACGTAGTGTACATTAAATTGACTCAATAAATAGAAATCCGAGTTGACAGTCTCACTCTACAATAAATTTGCACCAATAATTTTGTTGACACTTCTTTCCCTCTATTTTTTGTGAATAATAGTGATGACGTGTTTTGACTTTCAAGTTAATTATTGTCGATCTTTTCCAGGTAAAAACGATGAAAAGTTTAATGATCCTATAATGTACATTACTCTCTCCCTCAGTCAGAGTATTCCTCAGAATCTGGACTGTGAGAGTTTCTGGAGTACAATGAGATGAGGACAGAAATTTTGAGGGAGAAAGAAGGGAGAAAGCTGTCACGAGGGAATTACGTGTGCTGTCACTCCTCAACTTTAAGGGAGAAAAGAAAGGAATAAATGGCACCCCGACTTTCTCTCTCTCCCTCTGAATTGAGTTAGCAATTGTCGTCAAAGAAAAACCTTGTAATCCATCATGTGTAACTTTTAAAACCTGTTACACACACCATCCGCATGCAAAATATCATCTCCCCCCGAAAAAAGAAAGTGGAGAATGAGAATGAGACTCAATAAATGTTACTCGATATTCGTCCTTCGGAGCCCCAGACACACACACTCTCCCTCCTGTGTATATTCTCCGTATTTGACTTTACAATCTTCCCGACGTAATGATCTCCATGGAAAAGAGAAAAGAAAAGTTGTAATTTTTTCAATTCTTTCACGGCCTACTCAGTCTGGAAGAAGTTACTGGGAAACGAGATAATAATATGACTGAGATGGATGGTGAGAAGAGAAAGTTTCAGATGAATGACAGAATGAAAAGTTATGTTGAAACAATAAAGCATTTTTATTTATACAAAATTGTACGTCTTCAATAGTATTTACACAGTTTTTATACACAAAATGAATAAATGAGGGAGTAACAAAAATGAAGGAGAGTAAGCACATCTAAGTACTTCTGTCCAGTGAACCCACAAAATTCATTCAGTACGCTTGGGTGTGTGTGTATTTTTATCATATCATAAGGAAGAAAGTCACAAGAGACTGTGTTTAATTAATTTAATGGTGTCTTTGTGTGTGTTGTTGTTGTTGTGTAAGAGTTTTGCAAAAAAGATATTCCTTTTTTATTTGCACCTCTTCGTGTGTACAATCTTTACACTGCTACATTAAAGGTCGGTTCTCATAGCTACGAGATACAGATAAAACAACAATCAGTATCTGATTAAATGTGTGTGTGTTGTCCCTGTACAAAGTCTATTTTAATTACAGTTGTTTCTACCCACACACGCACACACACACGAACATAGTGATTACAAGGAATCTACTGTCATTTTTACATGTTACCAAGTAAAATACATTACATAATATTGGGCTGTATTGTTGTTGTATAAAGATGGAGAGTAGAATGAGTCGCTTGTTCTTGTTATTGTTGTTGAATATTCATTGTATTAGTTAATTACGATTTATCATATCATAAAATAAAAAATTCTCCTATATTTTCCTCACCTCGTCTTCATGGTTAATAATGTAATTGTAATATGAAATGCAGTACAATGTATCTATAATCAATTTCCTATATGTACACTTTTCTCTTCACTCTTTCATTGTTGTTGTCCAGCCCTTAATTGCCATAAACTATATTCTCTCGCTCCCTCAGAATATTTTCGCCTACAAGTCTAATTAAATAGGAATTACCTTTTTTTCTCGACAGTTTTCTCTACACATTAAGTAAAATGTATAGCATCACATACTTGAACAGCACAAAAATACAGAATGACATGGGAAAGAAGGGGTGAATAGTTAATATGTAGCAGCTTTAAATTATAAACTTTATACAATCAAAATTTTTCTTCCTTGACTGACTTTTACATTTAAACATTTAGCCAGACTATTATTACTACTTGTATCAATTTATTCTTGTTTCTTTGTCGTCAGGCCCTGAGAATTGGAATACTTGACAATTAAATTTAAAAATACTCAAAACTCCTCTTTTCCTTACAACAGATACATTAATGTACAGAGTAAAATCAAGATTTCACGTGAATTATCCTTTAAAAAAGCTCTCAATTTCTCAATACACAGTAGGAGTGGCTAGTACACAATTATAATGACAGTATACATTTAAATATTATTGTAATTAATATTGATATTGTACTGATGATGATATCTCGTTACTATATACCGTCTTTCAACGAAAATCTGTCAACTGAGCATTTTCCTTTCGTCACTCCTTCTTTCAGTAAATGCAAGTTAAATGTTAAATGAATTTTTGTAAATACAATTCTCTATCCAGTGATCTTTGACGTCAGACTAGACAAAGGTGTAAAAAAACAAAAAATGTCTAACGCAACGTTTCCTTCAAAGGGAAAAGTCTACACAGTCATTACAACTGAACTTTATGAAACTTTCTCTGACTTCTCCCACAATTATCTAAGGCATTCAACTTTTACACAAATAACTACAGTACTGATCTACCAATTAGTGCACTGTCAACTGTAAAAATAACTGAATTTTTTTTTTTGTAAAAAAAAAATCAAGGAAAGCTTTGAAACGAATTAATTTAGTGTCATCATCATAAAAAAAATCACTGTCATTCAAGTCCAAACATGGTTTTATTCCATTTGTAATAAGTCTAGTGTTTACGTATTTTAATCATACGTAGTAATAGTAGAATAATTTGCTCCATTACATCATTGTACTTACTTACCTATAGGTACGTAAAGAAGATTTTTTCTGACCTATGTAATGTATTGTACAATATTTGTAAGAAGGGTAGTAAAAGATAAAATTGTTTGAAACACATTACATCAATATATATGTATGTATATATTATATGAAATATATAAGAGGTAAATATAATGTATATATTTATGTAAACCCCGTCATCATCAATACATGCACAATATTCTATCAATAAAAAAAGGGATCCAGACCTCATTTCTTTTTTTTCTTAAACAAAAAAACACAAAAAAAAGTTTCATTTTTATACAGAAAAGAACAAACAAATATAATAATAGTTAATAGTATAGGTTTAAATTTCTTATATTACACATTTTTCATTTTGTCTACATATATTAATTTACCATCTACTCCATGTATACTATTGTATACTATCATTAGAATCCCAGATATACAACTAAGAAACGGGGAATTAAATCGGAAAAAAAGACCCAAACAACAACAATACTGATTTCGAAGGATACACATGTAACAAAAATGGTGTGTGTGTGTTTTTTGTAATGTCATTTTGTCAGCATTACTGTGAAATAAAAATTGACGACTTTTTCAAAAAATCCTCATTTCATTTTTCAATTTGTCTCAAGCCTTTCGAAGAGAATTCACAGAAATGTAAATGTTTAGTAACCTCATTCGTTATAGTTAACTAATAATACACGCAGCATTCAAAATTTTTTTTTTTAAAAAAAAAAGTTGGATGAGAGCATCAGAAATAATTATAAGTGTACATTTATATAATAAGATAGAGATTTTCGAGACAAGGACAATGGTACCATATATAGGAGTACAACAATATCATTAACAATCATAATAATGACGTAATAATAATTTCGAATTCGATTAATAAATGCTACACATTACAAATTGCAGCCTAGAATAAATTGTCATCATCATAAATTTGTTTGTTTGTATATTAATATATAAATGAGAAAAATAACAGATTTGGAAAAGACTCGTTCCTACTATGCAAAGTAATACACCCACACACATAATTTTCTTTTTTAATCATAGTCATATGGGCCACATACAAGTTTTATACACTGCACGTTGTACACTTCACCCGGCTTTTTCTCTCCGTCTTCCTCCTCCTTAAACCAACAATTACAAATTGCTATAACATGTAACTACAAATTTAATTCATGTGTGTGTGGTGTACCTACAAGTTTTGTAGTTGCAAATTGCAATTGATTTTCCTTTGATTCACAAATCAATGCTATTTTCCTTTAAATGTACTCTTAGAAATACAACTAGGATGTACCCTTAAAGTATCTTAACCTGGATTAACATTAGAGATATAATAAAAGTAAGGAGTTAAATCTAGTTTGTGTACCACTGTTCTTCGTCGACCTACCTATATACTCTTATGTCATCATTAATTAATTAATATATTATTCATGTTGTATTAGTGTTAGTCCTACAATTGAATAATTTGATGTCGAGTAGGACAATATCATAGATTTCTTTGTGTATCATTTTTGCTTCCTTTCTCATCAATGTAACTGCATTGTATCTGTGATAAAAGAGAATCATACCCTACTACATAACTTTTACACGCACAATCAGACGTTTTTTTAACACGTTTCGCTAATATCTTATTGAAATATAAGTATAAATCATTTCATAATAGGTACATAATATTATTATTTAAATACGATATAACATTCTCTACATTTTACCCAAAATACTAACACTAACAATTCTAGTAAAATTTAAATTTGTATGCATTCCTATTTTTGGTATAAAATATTGCCTTTATTAGATTACAAATGTAACTCTACGTAGCAAAATAATGGGATAATTTAATCACCGAAATAAATTTATTTTGTCAATCTCTCACATGATATTATTTATCTCTCTAACCCTCAACCTACATACTTTAGAAACTTTGTAGTAACATTGGATTTGAAAATAAAATCCAAATTTATAGTGCTTTCCAAGACAAATTATTTTTTATTAAAAAGATTATTTTGTGGTTCAATAGTTTTTTTGGGCTGTGGTCAAAAAATCATGTCGATGAGAAGTAAGTTCTTTTTTAAAAGTCAAATAAGGATAAATGAGTCAAAATATTATCCAGATGAAAAGGAATTACTATCGGTAATATTTATTTAAAGTTCTAGGATCTTCCACTATTTAATATGTACTGCTAAATAGTCTACAGATCTACAGAGTTAGTCGCATCAATTCCAGAGAATTGGAAAGGAATATCTCCGGGATTCGGAAGTGGATTTTGACAAACCCTGTCTCAAAATGTAGTGAAAGGGCCAATGAAAACTTTCTGTGCCATTTCAAGAAACTGGACAACCCGAGAGCGCTGACCACATTCTCACTTTTCCCCAACCCAAATTTTTTCCAAAATTTAACATGGTCAATTTGGGGGAAAGTTAATTTTGACATCGTTAACTTTTACTGAGTACAGAGAAACAATAGAGAAAGTTTAAGTTGGCTCATTCCCAACGTTCTGAAAACGGGTTTCCGGATCCCGGAGATTTGTAGGTCTTGACTAAATTTGTATATGAAACTTATGGAAACATTGCTGGCATTGTTTCAAGTTGTCTACAGTTCGGAAAAAGGTCAAATCACCAGTATTTACATTCACGTGCTATAAGACAATTTTGTAATTCAAAAACTGTTTGCTTCCTACTAAATTATTATTTAAATTTTACTCTCATCATCATTATTGACCATCAGCATACATCTAAACTCATTTAGAGACACAATTTTACATTCAATTGTATTAATATTTTTAAAACACTACAACTTTACACTATATTTCTGTCAATCAATCTTTTGTTTTGGAAATTCTGTTCAGCTGACAGACATTTTCACTTCTACTACATTTTTTTTAAAATAGAAAATAGTAGCAGTTTGTCTAGCTTTAACTCTTTCCATTCCCTACCTGACGTGCACTTTCAATCTTGTAAGTAATTACTCAATACACTTACTCCTTAGTCTAAAAATATTCATAAAATATCATTAATCTATGTATTATTAGTACCAACATACCAAAGATACCAGTAGAATTGTATTCGTATTTTTTTCTTTCCACTGGACTTTTAAATATTCAGTGTAGTTAAATATTTAAAACGAACATTTAAAATTATTATTAGCTTTAATACTTTAAGTCTGATTGTATATTTGTATTAATATGTATCGTATGCATATATAATAGAGGTTAGGTTGTCAATTGTAAATTTCAATGATGGTTTTTAATAGCTAAGTATATGGTGTAATAATGTTTTTCCCAATGAATACGTTCACGACTAATCTAGTATTTTAAGTTGGAGCAGGAAATAAAATCTATCAGTGAAAAGTAATAATAATCGGCTTGTCAGCACAATGAAAGTAAGGTATGATTTTAAAAATTTTCAAGTCACATTAACAAGGAAGCACATCAAAAAGAATGCATTACAAAATTAATTTGTAAATTATATTATTAAAAAAATTTAAAAAATACAGTTCTTCCAAGAATAGGTGTAACTCAATTATTATTTTTTGAGAAAATTCACCAGCTTGAATATTAACTTTACAAACCACTATCCAAATCATCATTTGATTAAAAATTGAATTCGTTCATCTGACATATAGTTAATTGTTTGTTCTACTGCTTGTTGAACTTATGTAACTTATTTGTGCCGACTTTCATTCTCAAATGCAGTCATTTGTAACTCTTTTTTCTTGATTTTAGATTATTCATACCAAAATTGAGTTTACAAGACACTCTAAGGATTACACAAAGCTGACACAAACTTCTGTCCTACACACTATATCGTTTTAAATATTATATACCAAAACAAGGTGTCATTGTTTTTCAGTAAAATACAAAGTATACAATTATACATATTATGCTGATATTATTGTTATACTACGACTACTAATAATAATAACGGAATTAAAAACTTGCAGTGAATAAAAAGTGAAATTGTGGTTTGGAGTTTGGAGATGAAAGTCAACTTCAGTAAATGTGTTTTTTTTGTATGTGTAGTACGTAGTACATTCCGACTGTATTTATGCTTCTCTTCTGAAAAAATATAAAGAATTGTCAAAATATATGTTTACGTGCTATCATAACTTGGGGTTATAATGACATGTATCAATGAAGGAAAATAGTAATTTAAGTACAAAAATTAAATCCAAAACTATAATAATTGATAGGCTTAGAGGGAGAGAAGCACACGCTCTCTCACATTACTTTCTCCTTAGAGTCTACCAGTCTAGTAGTTATCATAACATAACAACTCCATCAAAATATCAAGTCACTCTTCTTAATGACTGACTACATCTCTTTCCCTAGCCTATCAATTAGTTAATATTTTTGTGATTAACAAATCTGTCAATTCTTGGATAAATCCGGCTTAGCATAGTAGTAATTGTACTGACTAATCAAATAAAACTTACTTATGTATCTAGGTTGCAAAGTAGATGCTCCTCATTTTAATCTTTGTTATTATTGACGGTAGTAGCGGCAGCGGGGGCTGCCTTTGGTACCTCAGCGGATGCTGGGGTAGCATTGGATCCAGATGTGGGGGTAGCGGCAACCTTGACAACATTTTTGGCTGACTCCGGAGCTGGAGAAGAAACTGCCACTTTTGGTGACGTTGCATTTGAACTTGAAGGAGCAGTTGATGTGGTTGTTGGGACTTGGTTTGATGATTTCTTAACATCAGAAGCGGATGAATTGACTCCAGCAGTATTATTTTCTGCAGTTGGAGGTTTTGACGGCGAAGGAGATGATGCTTTGACAGCTGGAATTGGTGCAGCTACTGTGGGCTTAACTGGTGACAATGATTTTGTAGTAGCTGATGTAACTGATGCCGTGGTGAGTGGTTTAGCAGGGGATGGAGGTGTACCTTTGAGAGTGGCAGCTGATACTGCTGTTGGTGGCTTAGCAGGAACAGGAGATGATGCTTTTACTAAGGGTGTTGGAATCGTCTTAACTGGAGATGGTGATGAACTTTTAGCAGGAGCTGGTTCTGCTTTCTTTTCAGTTTCAACCGGAGTTACAACTTCCTTTGCCTTCTCTGTTGTCTTGGCTTGACTATCCTTCGTTGTACTAATAGCATCCTTCTTGACTTCCTTTTCTGCTGCTGCTTTAGGCTTTGCCTCTGCTTCAACCTGTATTGACCAACACAGAAGAAATTAGAATTGTGATTTGATACCAATGAAGTACTACCACCTTGCCTATAATATTTTTTAAAAAAATTTAATAATGATTTTATAAGTTTTATTTTTAAAAAAAGATCAATCACATTATTCTCCTTCTTCTCAGTGGATTCCGCTGGACCCTCATCAACGTCCATCTTTGAGTCTTGCTCATCTTCATCATCTTGCAAAGATTTTTCTAATTCCGGCTCTTGTTCATCATCATCCTCCTCTTGATCCTTGACCTCATGTTTCTTTGGACGACCACGACCTCGTCCTTTCCCTTTGCCTGCAGCGGGTGCCTTGGCTTTAGGTGCGGCAGCAGCTCGACCTCTCCCTCTGCCACGTCCACCACCAGCTGTGGGTGACGCTTTTTTCTCAGTAGAATTTGGTGTCTTAGTACTAGACGTGGAGCGTTTTTCCCGTTTAACAGGTGGTGGAGTTATAATTGGCGGACCTCCTCGCATAGAAGATCTTGTTCTCCTTCGACCTTCCTGCTCTCCAACATCTTTATGTCCCATTTCCTACACAAAATAATACCAAAGATTTGAAATTAGATACGGTACAAAGTATTGTCTTTCTATTAAATCACTTTACTATATTGTTAAAAAGTTTTACCTTTAGTAAAGCTTCTCCTTCTTGAACGTCCTTCATTATTCGTGATATCTTTTGTCGTCCACCACTTCCTCTCCTACCTTTTGGAGCTTCTACAGTTTCCTACAAAGATTTTTTAAAAAACAAAGTTTGTCATTGATTGTATACATTTTTGTTTGGGAAAAAGTACGAACACACACTGCTAGTATAACTATTTACCAAAGGGAAGAGTAGAAGGATAAATAAAAGCGGGTAGTTTAGCAAGTTGAGTTAAAAAAAGTCGGATAAATAGGAATCAAACTATAACTATACTCAAGCTCTGTTGGCGGGAATGAAGAGGGAGAGAATCTGTCTCATGATTTCAGACGGCATTTCGAATACATACAACCTTAGAAAAGACGCGAACTAAACTAAGGTAAATGCATACAGCATGCGCCATGATGATAACTCATTTGCATCCGTTAAACAAAAATATAGTTGATGTTTGCCGAGTTGAAACCGGAAAGAGAGTAAAGATCAAATGGAGGAGAGATGCATCATGATTACAACAATTATTAATTTACTACCGACGCTCCCCCCTCCCCTCACGCAATATATTGAAGCCCATTCATATTAGTACACTATGTACATAGATTCAAAAAATGCTCAAAGATTTTTCAATTTTTCTAAGCCAATTCAAAGTGTTGAGACAAAATTTTAATTACCTGTGGAGACGTGGATTCGACAGAATTTGCTTCCGCTTTAGTGTCCGACATAATTATTTGTGTCACCTCCCGATTTTCCAAATTTTTCCAAATCACACAGATTTCACAGTCGAGTCCTGCGAATGGTATGTATATAACCTGGCGCGAGATTCGAATTTGCCGTTCTTTCCCCGCGAGGACTTTTCAAAATTTCTCGACATTTACTATTTCCGAAATTACTGTTTTAATGCTAATTATGAAATGAAAACTGCACACAGAATGTACCACACGTTGATGACATATTTCTTGCATGTCCCCCTATCTTTCCTTTGCATTCAATCTCCCACACCGTAACTACATAGTCAACCAATTAGGATAACTTTGAACCAGTTAGATCCGCAATTAAAATCCCTAATGATCATGTGTATTCCCCAATCGTCCTTACTATAATTCCTTCTATCAAAATTGCAATATCTCCGTGTTAAAATATTTATACTTTTAGAACAAAATCATGATCTACTTGCGTATTACGATTAAGCCTGTGTGCCATTGTAGTTCTATGCAATTATTATTACGAATGCTCAAAGGCTTTGATGTAGAATTTTGGCCAATACATTGTGTGCATTTTTAGATTGAAAGGGAACAACGACTCAATTAAGAATGACTTTTATTGCAAGTACAGTAGAGAAAGAACAAAATATGTAGTGTATCTCTGTGTACAAAAAAATGATTTATTGAGAAATAATTCAGTACATACAGATTTTCAAATCCCATTATTGTAGCTATTTCAAGTACTTAATATTTGCAGAATATATGAGGTCTAAATAGATTTGACAGTAAGGATTAGACAGCTCAAATAGAATATTAATTTGTATAAAAGTAAATCAAAATTCATATTTCCTTCAATACTCATTTAGAGACCATAAATACACGCTGTGGGTTGTTGCATCTCCAAGGAATACTTTTTTGCATCGGTGAATGAATACTGACTTGAGTAGGACAGTCTGAATGTAATTATCGGGTACTTCGTCTAGGGCCAGGGGCAGGGGAAGCAACCCGGGAAGAAGACCTTGACGACCCCAAATTCTCACTCGTATTATCTTCCTGTAAAAATACACGGAAGGGTAAGGAAAAACAAGATTGATCACTGAAAATCCCAATAAATTTGTATGCATGTATGACATTCCTCACAGCAAAAAATGAAACTTACTACATAGATATTTAGGTCGAGTCATGCACAAAAATAAAAAAGACTAATATTTTGCATAGGGCTAGCCAATACCACAACAACATTGACGAACAACATCAACAAGACGTACTATCATACTTCTTCCGACTTTCCTTTATTATTTCTTCCACAAATCAATCATGATAATAAACGAATTTAAAAGCAAACAATAATGACAATATGGATTTACACGACCAAGTGTAAATAAACAAAACAAATCATAAAGAATAATAATTTTTCTTTTTCTAAAGATATAATTTTAAATGAGACCAACTGCAACAAAATTTTAACCTACTTAAAATCATACCTCATTTGTAGCATTACAAATAATAATGAAAAAATCACTTAATCACACAGAATAAATCTTTTAACGGTTCACATGTCCCCTCTCCATGCAAAAATACTTTAATGCCTTACATAAGTATCCTTCCTTTCATTTCATTCTCTTAGAATTAGTGACTACAAAAGATTAAATGGGACAGGAATATTAAAAACTTTAGTCCTAAATCTTAATTACATACATAAATACGTAGACTAAATACAAGTAATGGTTCTCACAGAGTATAAGTTAAAAGGATTGAAAACAAAAAAGGCTACAAAATCCTTTTTTCTTCTCACTGACATGATTAGTAGTAAAGAGGAATAATATATACTCTAATGTACTAGATCTTTCATAATATATATGTATAAAATTCAGAAACGTTCCATTTTGTAGACTCGTCGTCGGTTTAACACGTCAACAAATTAATTTTTTTTTCATTCAAAATCAAATACCTTATGTACATATTAAATACACTGTAATAAACTCTCTTTCTCAGTTGAATCTAAGCTGTGAGCAGCCTACAAATCCACGTCAAAAGAAAAATCCATTATTATTTTATATTCTCCCAGAGAATTGACGCTCCTAATAATACATCAACAACTTCAGCTTCAAGTACACACGCACAAACAAATGTATAACAAATAATTGAGTCACTAGCCAGGATTGCAAAAAATAGAAAATCAAATCAAATACACTTACAACTACACGAAACACATTTATAAGATACTGTAGAAGGCTACCACATAGTATATATTTCACATATTCTGTAAATAATATATGTTGCTATACATCACCATCCTGATCGTCCTCCTCATCACTAACATAACGCTTTAAACGTTTCCTCTTCGGTCTAGAAGCATCTTGACTTCCACCACCACCACTCGTGCCGGCTGTCACGGAACTAGGCTTCTTTTTTATTTTTATTCTCATCTTGATCGCTTGCTCGTCATCAGACCCACCGTCATCCTCGTCATCATTCATAGGAATAACTTTTGCTTCTTCTTCCAAATCCTCTTTACTCTCTTCCTGTTCCAGCCTTTCTCGGGCATTTGTAAAGACGGACTGAAGGACGATAGAGTCTTCATGGATCAAAGACGCCTCTTCATTGTAATTCTGAGCATTCTTACACAGTTGCATGAAATCACGCTCCAAATCATCCAAGTCAGCATACTGTAAACAGAAAATCAATTTTATCATGACAACAATGCAACCGCGATAGATTACAAAATTTGTTAGGAACAAGTCAGCAAAATATGAATGACAATCCTTACCTTGTTTTCTTCAATTTTACTCAATATCTTCTTAATATCAACCGGTTTCTTAATTACTTCATAATAATCTGGAAGCTCCCTTCGGGATGGCAATTTCATGAAAGGGTCACTTAGAACGCGTCCGTCGCTATAAACAAAAACGAAAAAATAAAAATATCCATGAGAACAATATCATAACTACACAATATTTCTTAGAAAACAGTATAAAATCAGCACCAACATCTTTAAGACGTCTCCATAAAATTTAAGTTTACTTTCTCCCATTGAGGAGTAGCTAACACACATTACTTTCACTACTACTTTGTTAAAAAAACGAAAGAAAACCTAAAAAGAGTACTAGGTAGGGGGAGTCATTAAAAACACCCGAGGAAAATAAATATGTATTTGCTAAATAATTGAGTGGAAAATTTGAGTGTTATTACATATGTGTAATACATACACGTAACTTAGAGCTTCTCATAATTTTAGATAGACGAAGAAACTGAACTACTACATATTACAATGTGTACAGATGAAAATATGCTAAATAGAAAGTGACAAAAGTTACTTTGTGTAAATAAATTACTGACAAGGAACAATCAAATTTTAATAATAAATGTGATGTATAGCTACCTAATAGTAAAGAAGAAAGAATAAACCTGAAAGCTCAAATTACATGAGCAGAGTAATGGAGACTGCATAATATGGTTGTGTATAAATTGATGACAACAGTATAAAAATTAAATGATAAAAATAAAGTAAAACCCTGTTGAAGGCTAACCTGTCTTGGTACGTAATGATAACATCCATGAGTTTTTTCATCTGACGCTTGAGACGGGGAGATTTATCACTCACTTTATCACCACTGGAACTTCCCCCACCACTTCCATTTCCTGCCTTCATTCTTCTTCTTTTCCGTGACAACAATTCCTCTTCTTCCTCTTCATCAAAACGACCACGCTTTTTATTCTTATTCCTCATTCGTTTCTTTCCTCGCTTGTCTCCAATACCTAATAATGTGTCTTCATCTACTTCAACTCCTTCTTCATCCACCGCCTACATAAAGGTCAACAACAACAACAGTAACAATTTAAAATCAATCAATAAACTGAAACAATTGAGTATACTTGGCTTGCGTGTACACAATATAGTTGTAATAATTATTGTAAGTAAACAAATTTTCATTTTTATTTTGCCAAATCACTTACACCAATGACTTTGAGCCATTCTTTTTCTGTGAGGGAATCAGAATAATCAACTTCTTTGCGTTGGCGAGAACCACGCCCATAATTGAATTTGTCATCTTCATCATCATCATTCCATCGATCCTAAAGTATACACATTCAGCATATCAGACAACATGTATTAGTAGGCTTTATATGCGTGTCCTCTTTAATGTTTTGTATAAACAAATTTGATGAAAAATTTGTACATTTTCGAATTCTCAATAACATTTAAAAGAAATATTGCTTGTTACTCACATCTTCATCCTCACGAAGAAGCCAGTCCGGTAATTCCGAGTCATCCATTAACCGGGGTTTCCAATTAGGATCACTTGTTTCCTCCTTTCTTCGTTCCAAATCCATTTTTTGAAACAATTCAAATTCATTCTCTGTTCGAGCAATCATTTGATTAACTGTTTCATCATCTGGCACTTCATTTTCTTCTTCTTCCTCAGCTTCATCTTGATGTAGAATTGACTGTAAAAATTGCTTTCTGTCTGCACCCGTAGACTTTTGATCAAACATTCCAGCTTGGATGACCTGTAAACAAATTATTTCCATTATTAGAGTACAAAACAACTTTTATACAAATTCATATCACATATATAATGATGATAATAATAATAAAATTTAGACCAAAAAGAAAGAAATGAGGTACTTATATTCAACTTACTTTTTCATCCATGTTCAACTTGTAACGAGCTGCAGCCAGAATTCTTTCTTCTACTGAATTGACAGTCATTAGTCGAAGTACTCTCACTTCATTCTGTTGACCTATTCTGTGAGCTCGATCTTGAGCCCTATTAATTGAAAGATTATTTGTACACGTTACATGATAATTTTGTAAAAATTGAACTTTGAATTTTTTTTGGTCATTTTTAAGTAAAATTAAAAGAGCTTTGTGTGTGTGAGCTTAATATATATTCAGAGATACACACACACACATAGTTAAAATCATAATAATAATCACTGTACAAAAAAATGAAAAAATGTAAGTAATTAAAAACAACATCTCAATGACCTATGATCAACTTTTAAAAAAACAAAAGGTCACGTAAATTTGAAATATAAATTTTGTATCATTGTTATGTAAAACTTACTCTGTATTGATGAAAGTGTACATGAAAAATAAAATAAAACATTTTGTCAGTATTTAAACATGTAAAAATTCGAAAATTGGTAATTAGAACAATATGTAGAGAATGGAAAGAACTCATACGCAAGTCCTGGTGTGGATTCCAATCTGAATCGAAGATGACAACTGTATCGGCAGCTTGCAGATTCAATCCCAACCCACCAGCTCTTGTACTCAAAAGAAAAATGAAGTAATCGGACCTACAACAAAATACGCGTGAATAACATATTCGGATTAGTATGTACATATGTACTTACTACGTACACGCATAACGCATAAGTATGCTATACTTAAGTACTTAGTTATTGTTTTATAGAAATTAAACATTACGTTGGATCATTGAATTTTTTCAACAAGTCACCCCTGTCCTCAGCTCGGGTTGTTCCATCCAAACGTAAATATTTGAATTCACGATAATTTAAGTAATCTTCCATAATTGTCATCAATTGGGTCATTTGACAGAAAAGTAAAACTCGATGATTAGTCTTGAAAAGCTTGGGAAGGACTCGATCTAGTAGTTCAAACTTGCCAGATGATCTGTACAAATCAGCTCTGTAAATAATAATAATAAAAGGAGAATGTAAACAAACAACATGCACAAGTGTTATGAAAACAATTACTTCATATAGTTGTTACACCATAGAACATGATGGGTGGGAAAAAAACTTACGTCACTTGTCCTGACTGATCACAATAAACATCCTCAATACTAAAATGTCATTAAGAAAAAAAAAATTTAGTACTGAACACATGGAAAGTTGTGTATATTTAAGTTCCATATGGTAAAAAGTTAAGACATACTGTTGGAACATGAAGGGATGATTGCACATTTTTCTCAGTTGCATAATAGTATTCATGAGAGCTTTACTACCACCCTTTCCTTGTTTGCCCTTCTCTGAACCATCAGTGAGTAAAACTCCTTTACTTTGCATATGACGATACAAAACCCTAGTATGAGGAAGACAAGAAGAGACAATCATTTAAATCCATGTTCAATATGATTATATTAAGGAAATAATCTAACATATAAATTGGGTTTGTTAAGGTTACCTCTGTAAACCTGACATGTCACATTTGATAATGTATTCAACTTTATCTGGTAGTTGAGACTCGACTTCTTTCTTGAGTCGTCTCAACAGGAAGGGACGGAGTACTTTATGAAGACGTCGAATAATCAAAATAGTTTCTTCTTCATTCAATTCGACTTTTTCACCGGTTGTAGCAAAAGGTGCATTGAACCATTGTTCAAATGTGGAACAAGACTTGAATATGGAAGGTAATAAAAAGTTGAGAAGAGCCCACAATTCGGGCAACTTGTTCTGTAGAGGAGCTAAAAATAAAGGATAAGAAATATTAATGTCACAAGAATTGTCATACTCATGATGAAACAAAATAGAACGACTACTACATGTATTTGTATTATAATCTTACTTCCAGTCAGTAAAAGTCTATGAGGAGCCAAGTAATGTGTATTCAAGACTTGAGTTAATTTACAATGATGATTCTTCATTCGATGACCTTCATCAATGATCATGTATTTCCATCGTAGCTAGTTATTAAAAACAAAATGTACCGTTGTGTATTATTATGATTGCTCGTAATTTACAAAATAAGAATGAATAGTAAAATAATATTTAGTATACCTTTGCTAGCACCGCCTTGTCTTTAATAATATATTCGTAGGTTGTCAGTAGGACATTAAATTTGGTTGCTCTCATGGAATTCTGTATTTGTCTTCGACCTGTTGGGGAGCCCTTGTAAGCTACGACGTTGACGGTAGGTGCCCATTTTTCAAACTCCAGTACCCAATTGGACAGGGTTCTATTATAGTAATAATAAATGAATAGATAATTAGTAATTACTAGTGCTAGTTTTACTGCATAGCAATTGGGTTATTAATACTTACGATAAGGGTACAATGATGAGGTAAGGTCCAAGATTTTTCTTTTTCTCCATGAGGCAAGTAATAAGGGCAATAGTTTGAATAGTTTTACCCAAACCTATTTAGGAAAATATAAGTAAAATATATTTAAGTTTGAATTAAATTTATTATTGCTATTATTTTTTAAATCATGATTTTTAAAGTTTACCCATTTCATCAGCAAGAATCCCATTCAAATTATTATTGTACAATGACACAAGCCATTCCAAACCCTACAGAGTGATACCAAAATGAAAACATTAGAAACACATAAATAAGACAAGGTAAATATTTAAATTATACAATAATCAATTCATGAATCGTTTACCTTGATTTGATACTCTTTTAGCTTGCCATTAACTAAAATACTAGATTGCTCAGTAATTTCTTCACGAATTGTATGTGCAATTCCATAATAACTTTGTTCTCCTGTTTGATTCTTGTACTCGTCATCTTCCACTTTGGCTTTTTGAATTACTTCTTTGACAACCTCAACAGGGACGACCTCACCCTCCTTGACTGCTTCATCCTCAGAAATTACAGTTGGCGGAGGTGGTGGTGGAAGGACGATAGGAGGTGGTGGAGCATTTTTGGCTATTGAAAATAATCATATTGTAATGAAATTTTTGAATAAAATGCATAAATTTAGTTGGTTAAATAAAAAAATATATATTTTATATTTATTTACCTTCTTCGTCTTCTTCAGACTCTTCATCATCAGAACCTTCTTCGTAGTCATCTTCTTCTTCTCTGGGAACAACTTCCCAACCAGGATGAAGTTCAAGCCAAGCTGAAACTTGTGAAGCGGATGGTGCTTCATCACCAGTCAAAACTTTTCCTGTTGAACTTTCAACAACGGTCACCCTAACTTCCGCTGTTTGAGAGCTTTCATCTGCAATCCCTTCAACCGGTTCTGCCCCAGCTTCTCCTTCCTTGGGAGACTTTTTCTGCTATAAGACAGATGGTCATTGATTAACACCATTGTCATGACCATCACGAAATTTTTGACTATCTAAATACCCTGTACATATTATAAGTATATTTGACAAAAATGTGTATTATTACTTTTTTCTTCTTCTGTTCTCGAAGTTTACGTCTTTGGTCGGATTTGTGTTGTTTAACCATCTCAGTAAGATTGGCAATGTACTCGTCAGTTTGTGAGAGGAGGAAGGCCAGACGCTTATCTTTCTTTTGATCAATAAGTTTTCGATATCCTTCTTCGTCCTCAGCTGGATAAATAAAATAAATGAATTGATTGATTAAAAATGAGTTCATTAGTATGAAAGGTAGTTTTTTTTGCAAAAAAAATTGTTACATACCCATAAGACGTCGCATACGCTCCTTCTCAATCCTCTCCTGCTCCTTCTTTTGCTCTCGTTCAGCATTTGCATGATACAAGAGGACAGCTTTATTTAATCGACCAATTTTCAATTGATTATTCTTATGGTATTCCCTCAAGTCCTTGCCATGTTGCATAACAGAATTGAGGAATTCCTACACAAAGACATGGGCACAAAGGAAAACAAATTAGTTTATATTTAGAATTATACACACACACACAGAACAAAATTCAATAGAAAGAAAATTATTATTTGTACCTGATGTTTTTGTCGACGTCTCCTCTCAGCTTCCAACTTTTGTTGTTTTTCAAGCTTTTCCGTAGCTCTTGCTTCCCTCAGTCCTTGTCTCTTTGTCCTCTTGTATGCTTTGATTTGAAGAGAAGTTTCTAAAGTCGAATCTCTTCTCATACAGGCCACAACCTTGTTTTTATTTTTTTTAAAAAATTAAATTAACAATGAAAACAAATATCAAGGAATTATTATTATTTATTTTTTTAAAAAAATGGAAATATTGAATAGATTTTACCTCTTGACGTAACTGTCTTTGAAAATTTAATAGACGTAATGCTCTAAGTTCAATTTGAGCTTTACGTCGAAGGTCTTCAGCCATAGTTGTAGGGATTGTGGATAATTCTTCAAGACGAGAAATGATTCTATTAGATAATCTATTTTCTCTTTCTTGTAGGATGAGGACAGGATCAACACCTTCTGGTTTGGCCATGGGAGTAAGACGATTTTGTTTCTGTGGAGGTTGACCTTGTTGTGACTGAGGTCCAGGAATACCTGGTTGTTGTTGTTGCTGTTGTGATGGTGGTAGTCCAGGTGGTCCAGGTCCTCTAACACTGAGAGCCATCGATTGTTGTTGTTGTTGCTGCTGTTGATGAAGATGTTGTTGGTGATGTGGATGACCAGGAGGTCCTGGTTGTAATTGTTGTTGGGAATGATGAGGATGACCTGGAAGAGGTCCCGGTTGTAATTGTTGTTGAGGAGACATTCCAGGTTGAAGTTGTTGAGGAGGCATCCCAACAACACCGGGTCCAGGAAGGATTGGACTTGAGATTGGTGGTTGGACAGTTGAACTATTTGGTGGGGGTGGGAGTTGAGGTGGACCTTGTCCAATTTGTGGTCCATTCATTATATGTGGAGGAACATTACTATTAGGCATTGGAATTCCTCCTGGACCAGGACCCGGCATTCTAATTTGTGGACCTGGAGGTCCTCTTGGAGGAGGACCAGGAAGTGGACCAGGAGGAATGACAGGACCTTCAATTCTTTTACCTTGAATTGCAGCATGGATTTGAGGTGACAAGGGTTGATTCCGTGCCAAGTAACGATAGGCCATGATTTGTGCCTTCAATTGTTGAATTTGTGAAGAGGAAAATGCAGGACCCATTGGAGGTCGAATATTTTGAGGTGGTGGAGGCATGGTACCCTGTTGTTGTTGTAATTGTTGTTGCTGCAACTGTTGTTGTTGTTGTTGTTGCTGTAATTGTTGCTGTTGTTGTAATTGCTGTTGAAGTTGAGGAGGCATCGGTGACCCGATGGGCGGAGGACCCATTTGGGACGCCATTGTAGGGAATTTGTAACCTTAGTACACTCACTTTGAGAATGTGGACTCGAATGACAAAGCTTTTTTCAAAGTTCCAATCTGTCCAGGTAGGGGCTCTCTTGTCGCACAATATGTATACACATGTGTACTCAATGGAGCTCAGTCGTGCTTTGTGAGGGATGTGTGGAAAATCCCCGAGTGTGGATTCTAGTCGTATGCAATTCTCCTCTGTCGAATTTGAACTGGGAGCGCTAAGCGATGACAGTGTAGGGGAGACTCGCTGGGAGTTAGCCTCAGTTGATTTCTGGCTGGCAAACGAGACGGACGGAGATTTCACGCTCTCCACTCTCTATACTGGGTATAGCAGCCCAACTTCCTCATGGTGAACTAGAGTGTACATATAACTGGAATATGACTATTGTAGTGTTTTTGTTGGATACTTCGGCTTCTATGAACCAACGAGTCTTTCTCGGTGGCAGACCAACCTTGCTGGATGTCGCCAAGAGTGCTGTTGAGACTTTTGTGAAAGTAAGTTAAAATTTTCAATATAAAAAAAAATTCAAAAAAATGTTTAATGTCGTCTGATAATTTTTTTCCCTTTTAAATCCCCAGTCCCCCCATATTACTCAGTACTATTTATTGTCTGCAGTATTCTCTATGATATCCCCTCACTTTGCAACTACACAATGCCTAATGCTTTGTCTACTGTACAATCAACTTTGATTTTTTTTGTGTGTCCATGTAATTAGGTGAGACAACGTTCCATTGACAGTCGACAAGATCGTTACATGTACGTCAGGAGTACCTTTTTCTCTTTGAATTAAATATGAAAATGATTAATATTTGATGTGTTGACTTCAATTATTATTATTAGTAAGTAACTCACCACAATTTATTTGCATCGTGTATTACTAACCCTCTTTTTTCTCCGGGTGTAATTTTAGGTTGTTGACATTTGAGGAGCCGCCTTTAAATATCAAGGTATTTTTTTAATAAACAATATTTCTTCTTACCCCAATAAATGTAAATACACTGCAATGATTTCCTCCTCACATTACTACATGTGTGGGACTAAGGTCATCATCACTTACTACTACAGTGATCCTAGCACATCGTAGACAAACAATGATAAATAAAATGATCAATAAATATTATTCTACTATATATATATTTATATGGGTTGAGATGGTACTATTATCTACAAAAAAATAATAATATCATGTGTGTGTTTGTCCAGGCGGGGTGGAAGGAGAATCTCGGAACTTTCATGTCTGAACTGAAAAATTTACAAGCTAATGGACTTACGACTCTGGGTAATGCACTTCGACACACATTTGATGTTCTCAACGTCAACCGAATGCAACATGGAATTGATACCTATGGACAAGGAAGATGCCCATTCTATTTGGAACCCTCCATCATTGTCACCATTACGGATGGTGGAAAACTCTCATCAAATTCTGGAGTTCAGGAAGAACTCAAAATGCATGGTTCCAGTCCAGGATTTGAGTTGACTAGAGAACCTTTCAGATGGGATCAAAGACTATTCAGTTTAGTTCTGAGGATGAGTGGGCAACCTGCTGGTGATAGGGAAACAGGCCTTGTACCTTCAGACATGTCACCAAGTAAGTTTGGATTTTTTTTTGCTCTTTTGAAAATTTTATTTACACAAGTCATTTCATGTAAATATTGGATACATTGTTTTTAAAAATATTTCTTATCCTTCCTTCAAAAATGCCCAATTTTAGATAATAATTGAAATAAAAATTGCATTTATACAATAATTATTTATATTAGAAATTTCATATAATTATCCATGTGCAGATTTGTCATTCTGATATGAAAATTGTGAATCTTATCAATATGTGATTTTTCCCTTTTTAAAACAGTTGATGCT
Source organism: Pygmarrhopalites habei (assembly GCA_009870185.1). Classification (NCBI taxonomy): domain Eukaryota; kingdom Metazoa; phylum Arthropoda; class Collembola; order Symphypleona; family Arrhopalitidae; genus Pygmarrhopalites; species Pygmarrhopalites habei. The sequence goes on from WJFB01000570.1 coordinate 21,659, forward strand.
ATGTGTGAAGTCACAGGGGGACGATCGTATTGTATTACAAGTCATCGGATGCTTCATCAATGTATTGACTCTTTAGTTCAAAAAGTCCAGGCTGGTGTTGTCATTCACTTTGAAAAGGTTGGCTCAGATCCGCCTCCTTTAATTAATAATGTAGAAGGTGGAAAATTAGATGAGTCAGACATGGAAATTATAGAAGAGAAAAATAATGAACTGGCAAAACAATCATGGCATAATTCAAGAAAAATGATCTACGTTCCGAGGTTGAATCAAAAAGGGTTTGCGGGAGGATTTTGGCCAATTCCAGAGTCTTTTGCTCCCGACACTCAACTTGCATCATTACCTCCTCGATCTGCCCATCCCCATGTCAAATTTACGTGCATCGCTCAAGGTAAAATTTGTTAATATAATTATTTATAATGGTGAAAAAGTTAACACATAATAAGTACAGATATTAATTTGTTTTCTTAATGCTTTTTTCTCTGAAGAACCTCTGGTCATTGAAAATTTCCCTTTTGACAAGTATGAGCTTGAGCCTAGTCCACTTACCCAGTACATTCTAGCAAGGAAACAGCCTTCAGTTTGTTGGCAGGTGAGTTACTTACCGGTTATAATTTTTTTTAAAGAGTTGTGTGTACAATCAATCGCAGTCTGTGATTCACAGATAGGAAAATTTACTGATTCTTCCACACATTTTCAACTGTTCTGTTTTCTTTGTTATTGTGCTTGTAGGATGTCAATATTTAGTCATCTTTTTTGATCTCTTCCGTTCACATAACTGAGCATCTTATTATTTATTTTATGGAACAAATATTTATATTGTCTAATTATGATTGTTTCTCTCTCTTTCTCTCTCTCTCTCAGGCTTACATAAGCAATGGCTCAAAGAATTCTCAGTTAAAAGAACCCTTTGGCTACCTGAAGGTAAATATTGTATTGAATACAATGTATTCTAAATAATTCTTGTCTTCAAATTATTTTAAATACTTGATATAAAATCTAAAATCATACTATGATGAGTATTTTCTATCCAGACATACTTATGCTTATATTTTGACAGACATCTAATATTTTGCTAATTCATGTATTGTATACCGTTCTCTCTCAGGCCTCTACAAATTTAACATGTGTCAATTTATTTGTGATGCCTCATAATTATCCTATGCTCCTGCCTCTCCTTGATGATCTGTTTCGGGTGTATCGTGTCAAGCCGACCAATGAGTGGAAAGCTCAATTTGGTATGTACGTATCGAAGATGCCTGCATACTATGCGGGTCCACTCAAAAGAGCCTTGATTCGGATGGGAGCCGGGGTGATTGCCCAGTCGATTAATGAAGAAACTTTTCTTTCCTAGTAATGTATTTTTTTAATATTTTATTATATTTATTTATTGAATCTTCGACAGCGGCTATAGTAAACTATGTATATGATGCGTTTTACATGGGACAACCATCGCTTTGTTCCTTTTCTCTCGTGACAACCAATTCGTACAGTCTATACCTCAAAGTTCAACTGATAGGAGCTGCATGCCTACTAACGAATCCGTTTATTTAATATTTATTTATTTGTGTTTTCAGCTCGGTTTTAAACTATTTGAAAAAATTGAAGACACAAGCCAAAGTTGAATTTGAGCGAACTTGCACTGAAGTAGGTGCAAGGGTTAAAATAAATGAATCAAAACGCACACCAACCTCCTACAAAAATCCCTTTGATGTTCCTCGTCATCAATTATTAGATCATATTGCGAAGCTGAGGACAAGTATATTTCGACCTAAACCTACTTCAGATTTACAACAAGGTAATGATCACAAAATCATCGTCCGGCCAAGTACTTATTATGCATATTAGCAATGTGCATATCATGTACATATACATGTTTAAAAAATTAATTAATTTTTTAAACTGATATTTGTGTTTCTCATTATACGAACCTTATGTGTGTTTGTCCGTACTTTTTTTTTGATAACGAACATTTATTTTTATAGAGAATTTATAAAGTCTCTCCCTATCATGTTTTATTTTGGTTTTTAAACTTTTTTTTTCGTCCCAAAAATAGAACTTCTTCACAGCGTGCCTGTTGCTCAGATGGGTAATTACCAAGAATATTTGAAGCGGATGTCAACTCCATTGAGAGAAATTGAGTCTACACCCGTTCGTCAACACATGTTTGGTAATCCATTCAAGATTGACAAGAGGATGATCATTGATGAAGCGGATATAGACTTTCTGGGTCAGGCAAAGAGTGCCAAGAAAGAACAACTAGCTAATGCTCTGGCTACATCTCAACTTTCACAGAATCAAATGCCTTCAGCGAATAATAATAATAACAATAATAATAATAATGGTAGTAGTAGTAGTAATAACAATTTACCCAGAGGTTCCAAAAGAAAACCCGGACCCTTACCCCGTGATTATACTTTTACACCTAAAATACTACATCGCTCCGATTCTACAAGTTCACTAGATTCTATTACTATGGATATTGATAGTTCTGAGTCAGAGTCTCCTCCCATGTCCCCTTTACCCATATCGACTACTTCTACTCCAGTTGCATCTCCAGTACCCTCCTCTGTTTCTCCCATTCCTTCACCAGTGGTTATTTCACCTATACCACCATCCCTTTCAGTTTCTACACCTATACCACCTCCAATAAGTTCTCCATCAAAGTCGCCTCCGAGTTCTCCATTACCATTCCCATTGATATCCCCGTTCACGTCTCCATCTCCCCTCCAACCCTCTCCTTTTCAATATTTGTCATCAACATCTTCACCATTACAGTCTACTTCCATCCAGTCACCTTCAGTCCCTTCCTCTTTACAAATTCCTTTGGTTTCCCCGTTACCATCAAATTCTTTACCTTTTACTGCTGCTTCTAATGGTCTGACTACTCCCTCCAATGGACTGTCGTTATTACCTTCTCCCATTGCCTCGACTTTTTCAACTCCCTTGACCCCACCTGTCGTACCATCCTCTTTGTCGTTGACTACTTCCTTGCCCTCGTCGTCCCCCTTGACATCTTCCCTTCCTTCTCCATCAACTTATCCTTCCTTGTCTACAACATCCTTCCCATCAAAACCAGTAACAACATCCTCTTCCAATGGACTGTCGTTGCCTTCTAGTAATGTACCCTCCATCCCATCTCCTACTATACCAACAAAAGAGATAGTTCCCAGTGACGCGTCCCCCTCCCCTGACATGTCACTCTCATCGTCAAATAGCCAAGCAGCTGAGTCACCTGAAAAAGACCCTTATGATAATCCTTATGGTATAATGATGGTTATGGTAATTGATGAGGAAGCTATTCGTCGACATAATTTCCAATTAAGAAGAGATCTATATAAAGAAATTCGTCGCCCTGTTTTTCGTACGTTCTTCTTCCATTACTACTACTATTATATTTAATTAATATATTTTTACATAATTTGTGTGTATCTCTGGCATGTTTTCATTTTGTGGATTGTTTGATTTTTACAGGTAAGGATTATTTCCTGTCACAATTGAAGGAGGTAGTGGGTAGTACGGGAATCAAAATTGATTTCATCAAAGGGTTGGAAAGGGAGGCTTTACGTTTTAAACGAAAACGTATAGCTGAAATGTTGGAACGAAATATTTCAGAAATTTCAACTTCCGCTTCAACTGCTCAGCTCTGACAAGTATTCAAATATAACTGAGTTTGTAAGTATTAGGATTATTTTTAAAATACTAAAGAAATTACACACTAAAAAAATATTCAACCTCCACTTTGACAGTAAGTTTTTTAAAAACAATTAAATTTTCTCCACTTTCTTATACCTACAAACCACCACCATTTTATGAACAACAATCTTTTTGCGTTTTGTAATTTTGAGGAATTCTTCTTTTATTTGTTTGATAGGACCAGATGATGATGTATCTAATTTGTAGGATGTTTTTTCATGCTGCTGCTGTATTTGAGATAGAGTACACCATTTGTCAAGCACTGATAGAAGTCTATCGTAGAAGTTTAAAAATTCGAATAGTCATAATCTTACTCTGAGTATGTACAATACATGAATGATAAAAGGAGGGACGGGTAGGTTCATGAATCATGATATACGTTTTAATGAATTTGTATGTTGATTTGGGATGTAAGACACGAGTTTTTTCCCTTCTTTCTACATGGATAGACTGGTTCATTCAAAAGCATGCAGTTGAGTTTACAACAACAATAGAACACGACTTTTAGAATAAATCACAACACTCTTTTCATTTATTCACAGTTGAAAAGGCCTGGATTGGACTTAGCTATACAGCTGTAGTTTATTTGTAATAATATAAGTTAACATTCATAGTATAAAAAGAAAAACAACAAGTCAGACTCTTTAAGTTTAAATTTTATACTAACATAAATATTTTGGAATCATACACTTGTTTTTTTTTTTTAAAAAAAAAAAAATTGCATTGATATTTCTTTTGCAAGGTGGTAAAAATGCGCTGCTAGGATAGTAAAATTTAGTTTAACAGAGCGAGTGTAGTGATGAAGTCCTGCTCTACATTTGATGTGTTATAGAGAGTATGGTTTCCGACTAGAGACGAATGTCTAGAATGTAGTTGTTATACTATATATGAAAATCTACATAACATAAGGTATATGAAAATATTTAAACAGTTGATTTTTTACGTTTTATACCATGTCCCATTATGAACACGATACACTCTGTGATATACAGCTCAGCGGCTTCAAATTAAATCATAATTATAATATACAAGTGACAGTTTTCTGGTTCTTTAAAAAGAAAATTTGCCGAATCTTAAAATCGACGGATTTTGTTTGCATAGTTTAGTTCGTAACATGCGTTATATTCAGCTCGATCAAAACCTTTCTCTTGAATGAGCATACCGGCCATGCAGGCGTTGAGTAGTCCACAAAAGGTACCCGCGAGGAAAGCGTACCAAATTGTTTTGGCTAAATCCTGTCTCCGATGAGGTGCCTATCAAAAAATATGTATATATAAAATGAATTTTGTCATAAATTTCCTTTACGAATTCAATCCTAAATAGTAGTTGTATTTTTTCCATTGATTTTCTTTCTTTTAAATCTTCATACCATAAATCCAATTCCACCCAATTGAATCCCAATTGAACTAAAATTAGCAAAACTGCAGAGACCATAAGTTGTAATGGCTTTAGTTCTAGGCTAGAAATATTACAAAATAATTTCAATCAAGTATTTCTACAGGTAGAAAATTAGTTTTAGTTTTATATTTTCGTATTATTATTACGGAAAAACATTTCATGTCTTCAACCATCCTCCCATAAGCCACAAATTCATTAACCACTGTTTTGAGTCCAAATAATAAAGCTACATCTTCAACCTCCTCCGAACCCACACCGACAAGATACGCAAGTGGAACAAATACTTTCCCCAGGATAATCTGAAAAGGAAATGATCCAAGAAGAAAGAGTGTAGTTGTAGTAATGTGAGCATGCTATAAATCTTGATCAATGTTTTTACACAGGGACCGAAGGAACCCTAATGAACTTAATCTGAATGTATACTTTGATGCTTCTATATATCAATACTGCTTTTGTAAATGTATAGTTTTAATGCCTCCTTTCGTAGATGATGATTTCTTTTACCTCAAAGGAAATGTCCAAGCCGACTAAACTCCCGATCCACGCGACCATCGCGTTGAGGAATGCGACAAAGGCCATGAAAGCAATTACATTGGCTACTATATTCCCAATCAACATGACCCCCTGAGCTGCACCCTGTCACAATAAATATTCATAATTAACCTTTTAGTCTAACATGTGACTGCATTCAGAAACTTTATTTGAACTTAGAGTACTTGAGCGGCAGCATCCAGTGCATTTCCTTCCGTTCTACGTGAAAAAAGGAAGGAAGCTTGTGGTTAAAGTTTACAACATACTTGATACAGTCAGTACTTTTGAGACAAATTCATGTCAGGGACAGTCAAAAACTTACTTCAAACTGATAGATTTCATTTGTTCGGATGTGGTCCTGGAAACTTTTGTTTCTGGGTACAGTAATTTAGAAATGGCTAAGGCTGCTGGAGCTGCCATTATCGAAGCAGACAATAGATAGGTTGGATCCTTTGCACGAAAATAAAATTATAATATATTTTCTAAGACATTAATATGAGGAAACAGAGGCAGATTGATTGGAAAACATTTTGACATACGATCCCAAATGATATGTAGGCTCCCATCACTGATCCTGAATATATCACAAGAATTCATCAAATTATAACTTTGTCACTTGAAATTTGTGTTGAAATCGATTGTAGGCTAATTATGCAGGAGGAATATTTTTCTAAACGTAACTATAAGGTTACGCTTAATCCTCACTGTAGGGGAAAGAAAGCTCTAGCGTTGGGAGACAAATATCTCCGAAATCCGGCAGTCTCTGGCTATTGCATTTTGACAATCCCGGCTTCCAAATTTTAGGATAGGAGGAACTTTCTGTCATTTCTTTAGACATAAATAGAGTTAGCCAGGTTAGAATTAACTTTCCCCCAAAGCTATATTTTTGAAAAAATTAAAAAGCTTTGGATAATGGGGAAAAGTAAGAATGCGACCAATGTACTCGTGATGAGTTGTACAGTTTCTTAACTTTATTTGTTTTCAAAAGAAATGGTACAGAAAGTTTGAGTTGGCCCTTTCCCTACATTTTGAGACTGGGTTTGTCAAAATCGGCTTCAGAGATATTCTTCTCCAGTCCCTACAGAATTCTCTTAGTGTACAATTTAAAACAGGAGAAATACCTGCTATAGTGGCAAAGCCCCCCGTCATCTTTATAGGAACATCAAAAATGGTTATTTAGATTAACCAAATACAGTGGTAGTTTGCATATTTTAACCATTACCAATGATAAATTTATCATGCTTACCACGGCGTGTAGTTCAGATTTTGTCATGTCGTTTAGGAATGGCTTTATCAAAATGGGAGCTTCTGTCTAAAAATAAATCAAGGCTTTCTTCAGTCTTTTCTTAAAATTACATAGCATTGTTAGGCAATTAAGGGATATGTAAAAGACAATTTAAGTATTTTCACCTGTCCAATGAAGATATTGGCAGCGGCATTCATGGACTCGGCTAAAGAGAAAGAGAGAGACAATTAATTCGCTATACTAAACCCATTGTCAGATCGACACAGTGTAATTAACATTTACCAGCAGTTGTCCCAATGGTCACTTGCAAAAACCAGCCAAGCTTAGTAATGACCCACATCCTATTACAGAATAAAAAGATGTCACATCCAGATTTAACCAACAATAAAAGAGGAAATAATTTCAGCGTGTTTACATGGCTCCGTAATGGTAGAGTAGACTGATGAAAAAACTGAAGAAAAAAATGACGGAGAGACTCTGTGAAAAAATGTCATGTCAAAAGACTTTAATTAATTAAATGTAACTCTGTTTTAAACATTTGTAGCTTTGTGCGGTGTACCTTGAACACGAAGACCTGGGCCAATTCAATACTAGAGTCCACCGAGTCACCCACATTGGTAAAGTTCCTAGAGTACCCCTCTGCGAGGTACCCGTACACGAAGAAGGATCCAGTGTTCGTAAAATCCAAAAATATTTTCACCTGTACATAAATTACATTATTCAGAAACGATTATAATGTAGTTTTTCAATTGCATTTATTCTGATGGAAGAAATTGAACCTTTCCACTGATACAGTCAAAAATTTCCCTTCCAGTGTCCCATCTCAAAATGATGAGACCAAAAACAAACTGGAGACCAATCCCCCAGAATACTTGAGACCATTTTACTCTACCCGGGTATTTGGACACTAAAAGTCCGATGAGTAGGAGGACGATGATACCAGCACCTGAAATTAATCTTTGAGGTTGATCCTTCGCGTCTATAGCAATGAATGTCACTGCACCGGCGAGACAGAGGAATCCCATGGCATACGAAAAATACCTGGGTAATTCATGACACATTAGGAATGTATCTTTTAAAAGCAATTAATAAAAAATTTTATTCCTAAAAAAATTACAAAAGTACCATCGTCCGAAAAGGGGACCAAATGTCTTTTTCAAAGGTTCAATCACTCCTCGTTTAATTTGTTTCCCTAATATCCCCTTGAGTACAAAGTAGTAGAAGAAGCACCTACAAATAAAAAGATGACATTAAATTTGAATTTTGAAAGTGAGCTTTGCAAAGTAATTACAAAGTAATCACCAGTAAACCAAGGCTGTGATCACAATTAGGATGCCCACTCCATCACACCAGTCGAGGTAATAAGTAGAAGAGTTGTACTGATTGTAATTATCGTTGTAGATGATGGCTGTGATCAAGAAGGCATTGAAGAGGACGACAGAGAGGAGGATGAGAAATATATTCACTTTTCTCTTCTGTATTTCCCATTCAAATTATTAATTTTAACAGTACGTCAATTTTTAAAATTGAATTTTATAATTAAACTGTTAAACTACATTCCAATATTTATTTGTAAAGAACCTCACATTTTGTACGATTGCCTGATAAAACCCTGACCTACGGAAAGGAAAAAGAATTCACAAAATAATTATGGGGACGAACGAGACGAGAGACACAACTTCATTCCAGCTCACCTAATGGCGACGACTACACGAGCCACAATATTTGTTCCTCCATCGTCTTCAAGGTCAACGTGTTTCACGGGTAGGGAAGGATCTGGGTCAGGACTTTCACTCTTGTCAACTTCTTTCTTCCGACGACTCCGAGTTTTCGGTTCATTCTGAGACTCCAACTCAATGGCCAGATTTTTGTCAGCAGTCCCATTATTATTCCCAGTTTGAGGAGCTCCATTCTGTACATTTAAAATTAATTCTTACTCTTTGAATAAAACATGCCAAGTTTCTACAGACTTTTAATAAAAAGTCAGCTTACCTGCAATTCATCTGTAGAACCGTAGTTTGTGGGGACTGATTCATTCATTTCAAATCCTTGATTATTCATTTTTAATTATGGATTTAGTCCGTTCCAAAAATTGTACACATTAAAATTAAATAATAAATTGTTTAGCTGTATATAGTTGAGTGAGATTCCTTTTGTCAAAGTTTAACTTTAATCCAATTTTGAAAATGCACTCTGGTCATATTGTCAATTATTGTTCTCCAGTCACCCCCAGGTTGGTCAAAATCTCCAAAAGTGACACAATTTCACACAGAACTATCACACAAAACTGAAGTGGGCTGGATAAAAGTAATCTGGGAATACAATCACCTGCAAAAATTTACAAGAATTTTTTTAAATACACAGCAGCAGTGAATCTGACTCAGGTTTACCTGAGTGGTTGAAAAACACAACTGAAAATTTTTTTAGTTAATGAAGATCAGTGTCCACAATCATTATTTTTTCTGAATGGAGACATAACCCAAGTCAATTTGAATATAAAATTAATGCAAACCTCAAAAGAATCGAGGTATATGAATGGTTAAAGGAAACTAAACAATTGAAGACCATGCTGTGCGTGTCGTCATCAAAAATTTATCATTCCGTCCATGTAATCTACATTATAATAATGATTGTCCTACTGAATTACACGGAGAAAGTCCCAACCCACAGAACTATTAATTCCATGATAAAAAAGAAATGATATGATTAATTTAAACTCTGAATCTCCTGTCACCTACATTTACTCAAAAATTGTACATACATAAGTACATCCTCATATTTAGATTAATAGAGATTTCCCTATTTTTGCAATGTCCACTCTCGGAAGGCCCATTTCACAGTGGAATTTTTGGTGATTGACCTGGATGTAATTTATCTTTAATCTCTAGTCTCTATTTTATAACAATCAAGTAATTGTTATATAAAAATAACAATGAGACGAGGAGGATTTTCAACTCTTTTTAGCTCTCACTCTCGTTCTGCTCTGTTGGCTAAATATGCATCAATGAGTGATGCCCTAGCTATTATTTATAATGTATAATCTCATGGTAAGGCCAATTCGATCAATATCATCAATTAAATCATGTATTCTGTACAACTCATTATTTGAACTGCTAATGCAATTTTTCCCCCTGTCGAACAAATAGAATATTTTCACAAATCCTTTCCTCCTTACAAAATGCACTGTGTAGTCGTCATGATTATGCTTTATCAGGAATCCTGTCTTTCTCCCCACAAATTTCACGTCTGTGGATTCATCCCCTTTCAAGAGAACATGAGGAATGAATCTAGTAAGCAAATACGGAGCATAGCAACCAATATTAATATTTATTCCGCTTAGATCACTTCTCGGAAAAACTTGTCCATTTTAAAATTACACATCACAACATGTGTTCTCCACGTATTATTATACTTACTTATCTGTATTTAGAATGGATCAAAAAATTCACAACAACAAGGAACATTTTCAGTATCTCAAAGCACGTCGTAAAGATTATATAAGTACTAATTGGAACGGTCCTAGTAACTTTTTTTAGTAGCACAAGATAAAGTAAAAGTTAAGAGGAAACAAATTAATATCCGTTTTATTTTCCCCTGACCATTGAAGTAGTCTAAACTGATTGACTAATTCACACACAATGTAGATTGACAATCTTTTGATACTGTCAAACTAAAATGTGTATTTTTAATTTGTCACACACAACCCTTAGAATGACACATGGAAATTCCCAATTTAATTTTGAATGTTATTTACAACAAAAAAAAGAATTTGTACCAAATATAGAATCCTCCGTCTTGATAACTTTTCCACCAATTTGACACACTCAGCGTGTAGTCAACACACACCAAAAAACCCAGACTAAAGTATAAATAGGAAATAGAGTTACAAGTTTACGATGAACCATTTACAGAATAATAATGATTCTCATCAGGATGAGACAGGTGAACTCTTTTCCATACTCTCTGAACCCACTGACACACACGTACAGGACGTACAGGAACACACACGATTAATCTTCAGTTTAATTCTCAAGCACCGATTGTTACTCCTTGTTAAATTGTCTCACTCTGATAAAACAATAATAATTACATTTTGTGATTGATAGATTTGTTTATCAATCCCTATGCATTAACTTTACTATCCCACTCTCAAATTAATTCAATCTAGATTCTACCTGAAGGCTGAGTACCTGTCTATGTAGGAGAGAGATACAGTCAACGTGCTTGACCTTTGGAATTAATAATTGTATGGATACATGGACGACAAGTCTTTTCACAGTGCACAGACACTCTCCTTCACAATTACGACAATTAACATACATTAACTATTTGTAAAAATCATTTATTAATATTCTTACTTGGATTACAGATTAGGTAATCTTGATCGCTCTGTGATGACGAGAGGGTGTGTACAGCAGCAGTAGACTAGTAATTAATCCCCTTAACAGAATGATATTTTTATTTTCAGGTGATTGTTCAAATCAAATCAAGGTATTGTAAAATACATTGTGTGTTTGTATGAGACAAACATTTTAATACAAATCTTTATAAAATTGGCAGGTGGACTCTGACACTCGAGTGTTCACACTGTCATTTGTCTCTTTGCTAAAAAATTCTGCAGAATCCACTCCTGAGATCAGAAATACTGTGTGGATATAAACACACACGCGAAGAGACAAGTGGATGACGACTAATTTTTGTACAAGAGAAGGGGGAATCCAGGATTCGCGGAACGGATTAAAAGGAAAGACCAAATTCTCAGAATTCCATGGACAATGGACACACACTCTCTCCTGACCACCCTGTACAATTATACAAGTTGTTTTAAAAATACTTTATCTCGTCATTATTTCCAGCTAAATAAATTTTCCCCTTCCAACTATCCTCCTCTCTTCTGCATGTGTGCTGAGTACCTAAAATCGTGAAAACTTTAACCTGACAATTTATTATTGTTTATGGTGAAGAACAAAAAGAGAGTGTACAGGATAAAATGAGCACGTTTTCAGCACGCACACACAACACAGGTGGATTTTTTAGAACGAAAGAAAAGTATTTACATCCCACTAATTTAAAGGTTTTGAGTGGGGAACAATGTGGAAATATGTAGGCATTGTGGAGATGGAGGAGAGAGATTACAAAGACTAACTGCAAAAACCCAGCGAGAGTCTTTCTACATGACTGAATAATATTATCAAGCCAATTTTTTTGCCCATGCAAAGTCAACCTGAGTTTGTGAATATTTGCACCTTGTACACACACATCTCATTCTGAATAGCATTGTGATGATGAGGATATTGATGTTGTTCTCTGTGTACATTGTATGGATTGTGCCAGTGCATAGTTGGAGGACTGCCTTGTCAATCGTGTGTAGTAAACTCTGTGTATGAAAATAATGTCATGTAATATATTGTGTGTGTGTGTGTTTGTGGGGAGAGGAGAGGAATGCCGTTACAAAGTGAATGAAAAAGTTCAACTTGATGTACAGAGTAAACAGTAGACAACAACTCACCTTGAGAGTTGTCCAGCAGTATATTTCTTTGCCAATTATTTTAATTCCATATTTCTTACAGTCCCCCTGTTGAATATTTTTCTTTTTTTTTAAAAAAAGACAAAATATGGCAAAGGATGTTCTACTCGCATTATTTTATTGAAATTCTATTCCATTATTGTTGGATTATGCACTGTCCACTTCACAGTCTTGCCATTAGACAAGAATTTGTTCCTGTTCAGCATTTTTTAACATGGAGGAAGTGTTTTCATTCTCCATCATTTCTCTTCCCCCCTCTCTCTGTTGAAAATCTCGAATACTCATTCACCTGTACTCCTATAATCGTGTCGTAATAATAATATGTGATCTGGTATCTTCATCTGTACAGGACGAGGGAAGGGGGAAGACAATAGGATGGAACACAACAGGTTTTACATTGAAGCCCCTCTTCTTATCTACACAGAGGATGACATATTATGGCTTTATTGGAATGTAGATTGACATTGTGTGTGTGTGTAGTATGGAATGCTTTTCAGCTGTCCATCCTGATTCACTCTTCATCCTCTGCTTAAATCTTGTTGAGGAGGGGAAGAAATTACAAATATCAATATCATCATAACAATTTGTACACAACGACAGTACACACACGTACTCTTAAATAGAGACTTTGTAAACAGTGGGACTTGTGTCAATTTCATCCTTTTACATTCTGTCTTGTTTATGTTGACAGTGTCAACTTGACACAACACACAAATTGTGTGACACAATGTAAGAGAGTGCCATCAGCTCTGTTACAACCTATTTACATTGTCCACATTTTTTACAATCAAATTAAACCAATCGAAGATATTGTTCTCAAGTTGTACACCCATAGCCAGGAGGATTTTCACAACGAATGTTGTACATAAGTAATTCTTGCCCATGTTCAAATTAGCTCTACCATGTAGGATGACGGAAGCTTGTCCCTTCCATTTAGTTTAAATGCAAATTATAAAGAAATTTGCATTCCAATGCAAGCCATGTCTCCTTTCTGTGTGTTTTAACGGAGTACTCTCTCTGAATTCTTTTTGGTACTTATTTGTTGTTGTGAAGAATTAGGGAAAGAAGGAAACGCGGATTCAAAATTATCTTTTCATTTATTCTCATTTTTATATGATTACATGAAAATCAATATGTACGAACACGACGATTAATCATTACGAAAAAACCCCTACAATACAATGACAATAACTGCAGGAGAAGGAATAATAGTACATAATAATTATTTAACATGTGTGTAGCATTGTAGCAATAATAATAATAATCATACAGTGGATGTACTCATGTAGGAAATAAAAACCGACGACAAAAGTATCATGATAATAATAAATTGTATTGTATAATCATCATGTGTGAGACAAGTATATTGAGAAGAATAGAGAAGATACAAGAGAAGAAGAAGAGGAAGGACTTTCTTTTCACACCCACACTTTTTTCCCTCTATGCAGTCATTTAACCTTTCATCCTTTTTTTAAAAGAGTAGTAGTAGTTAGTCATAAATATTTGTGTACAAATAACGCATATTTTAACATCGTCTTAACTTCGAAATCCTTAACTATAATTCCTAACCTTACATAACTAATGTTTCAAGTCGTTGCCGTACAACTCTCTCATTTATATGTAACCACGATCATTATACAATTTTATACTTTTGTATGTTAAACTCACTCTATTTAATATTAAACGTATTTATTGTAGCTTTACATACAAGAGTTGATGTCCTATTTAAAATATATCTATGTATATATCCATATCAATATTAATATATTCATGTATGTAGTTTAATGATGTATAACATGCTTTTTAATTGAGTACCTTTTATATATTTGAGTTCCTCAAACGTTTTTTTTGACGTGTGTTTGTGGGGGTGGATTCCAGGGGAGGGATATATTGTGTGTGTGCTATATGAATATCCATTCCATACGAAAATGATTATTACTATTCTTTAGATGTACTCACTAGCATTGTAATTAAATCCTTAATATTCACTATATAAATTTATATTGTATTTTAATATGGCAATGAGAACCGAGTTTTAGTGTCGTCCTTATAATCAATCCTTTATGTATATATATAGTATATATCAGTACACTCTTAGCATAAGGGTAATTACTTATAAAATAGTTTACTTAAAGAAATCATTTTTTGTTTCGTTTCATCACGTCTTTCATTATCAAATCCTTTTGTTCAATTTCCATCCTACTACTTAATAATTTTCCTTGCTACTTCTCTCTTCTCTTGTCATCCTTTTGCCGAATACAATTTCTTTATTTTGTACAACTAAAATATAGCAGTTCAAAAAAAACAAGGAAAGAAAGGAGACTAAAAAGTAAAAATCAGTGTTTTTCGTCAAATTATTCTATCATTTAATTATCATTACAATAATAATCGAGAAAAATGAATCACTTCATATCAAATCATTGAACATGTAAATATTTAAATGATGATGATACAACGGGTTGTTAGATCACTAAAAAATTACACAAGTCAATTAATTAGTATTGAAGGTATTTAGTCTACAAAATAATGAGATGACACAACAAGGGTGGTGGTTCCTTCAATTCCTACAATTTAATATTACTGGCACAAAGATATGAAGTATTTTTTTAAAATATAATCCTAAATTTCTATTTGGTTTTTTCCCCTCTCTCTTTGTTCCTTTGTTCACTGTTCACACGGTTTACATTATCATTAGTTTAATAAAGGGTCAATTCAATCAAGTCTCAGTCTACATCATCATCCTAATAACGCATCAGTTTTGGGAAAAAAGAGAACAAGAGCAAATTGATTGTTACATTTTAAAACTAATTACCATACGAAAGTTAACTAATTAAAAATAAAAGCGTTTTAAAACGACGT
The DNA here is from genome assembly GCA_009870185.1 of Pygmarrhopalites habei. Lineage (NCBI taxonomy): Eukaryota > Metazoa > Arthropoda > Collembola > Symphypleona > Arrhopalitidae > Pygmarrhopalites > Pygmarrhopalites habei. Next base: position 36,913 of record WJFB01000570.1, read on the forward strand.
AGTTTCAAATGTGTGTGTGTGTGTTTTTTTTTTAAAAAAAACTTTACAACTAAACAATATTTTCAAGCATTAATAATAATAGTTATTCTTTTCAGCTCATCTTCCAAAAGTCAATCGTCCTGACACGATACCATTGTCACTGTTTTAAAAAATTTTACAATTCATACCTCTTTAGCATTTTTAATGAATAAAAGATTGGGTTATACCACAGACAGAGGGAAAAATTCATGTTCTTTTTTTTCTCAAAAAACAACAATGATAAAAATAAGAGTAGGGAATTTCTCCAGAAGATACCACATAATAATAATAGTAGAACTTATTGTAACTAATAATTCTTAGCATAATAATAGTATTACATTTTACTGATTAAAATTTTTTACTTGGTACACAATCATTTTAAGTATTGACAAGTTTTATTGGCGTATCGTATTACTGGGCCTTAATTATTTTCCATTTTTTCTGTATCAATATATGACATAATACATTATTGTAATATAAAAGGATCACTTAATGGATCATTTTTTTGGGGTATCTTGAAAGATCATAAAATATTCTCAAACTTTTCTTTTATCCCTTCTCTTCCCCTCATCCGTTTCTTATTACCCCTCATGTATTCAATAGAGATTTATATTTTTTTGTATATTAACATATACTTGTCTTATACTGTAGGTTAGACACATTTAAATCTAATCCAAATTGGACAGCTTATTTAGATTAAATAAGTAGATATAGAATTTCTCTTTTAGAATGCAAAAAACACAAATTTGCTCACTTCTTTAGTGTACTTCTTTTCTTTGGATGAATGTGTGTATGTGTTGACCATGTCTAATTTAAACTTATAATAGTCTAGATTTACAGTCATTACCCCAAACAATCTCAATTAATCCATATGATGACTGTCATTTGCTTACAGGAGAGAGTAATACTCGAAATCAGTTTTTATATAGCCTACGACGGTACTTTTATTGTTTGGATTAGAAATATCATTCTTTTTTTTCTGAAGAGGAGGGGATCATATCAAATATAGTATCGTAGCAGTAGTAGTCATATTCGATCCGTGTCCATCATTCTTGAAAAAGTGATGATGATAGTACTAGCAGCACAGCAACAACAACAGAGTAGAGTAAAACCTTTTTTCTTTTTGTTAATTCTTCCAAAAATTTTGGCAAAATTTTACACCTCATTCCTCATAAGTAACACACTGACTTCAAAACATCATCAGTTGAATCTACCTTTTTTAATACCTTTTTTTCCCTTCAAAAAAATAAATAATACAAGCACAACCTAATGCCAGCTACCTTGACTGTTCTGTCTCATTCTTACGGATTTCCTATCTATTGTTATTTTGTAGCAAAAATTCTGTCTCTCATCCCATCTGAAACTCTTTCACTCTCTAGTCAATAAAAAAAAGTCAAATTGGTCTGATGTGAGTGTGTAACATTATAAAAGAGAAAAAAAGTTGTGAGCTAAAAAATGACAAAAAAAAATTAATTTCCTCTAAATTTAATTGAAACTTGGTTTCCTCGTCCAATTGTCAAGTCATAATTAATTGTAGACAAGAATTTGAGAAGAATAAAAGTTTTATGTGGAGAGTAGAGACACGATTGAAAAGACTCCATGTACTACTACTACATAGTACATCTGGATACCATTATAGAGTAAGAACAATAACATAATTGTAATAATAATATTATGTAAATAGGAATAAGAGTATGAAAGAAAACACAACTTTGAGGAAGAAGAGATTATAAGACTCAAAATTACAAGTGCGGCCATTCTGTATTTTGAAAGAAAGACCCACGCAGTCTTGAATCATGACTAAAACATCAACTCTCGATTCCCCTGTCCATACTTTAGACTTTTACTAACAAATATTTTTCTTGCCCTTTTTTTGTGCATTTGTTCCTATACTATAGTCAGTAAATACTCATTTGACATGAATAGTTGCTTAGCTCACAATCGATACGAGATAATATTACAATAGTTAATGATATAATAAACAACAATGCTAGTACAATTAATATCGAATTTACTACCCCCGATATTTTAGTTTCTTTATCCCCTCTTTTCAAGAACAGAGCAGCAGCGTAGAGCAATGAGTGGGAGTGTATGCATTTTTACCGAGTCCCTATCGTAATCTACCTACAGCGTTTTTTCAGCAAAAAATTATACAGAGTACAGCATAAATTATGTATTCAGCCAATGGATTAAGCATGTTGATTGTATTTTTTCGTCTGATCTGAACCTTCCATACTAAATTAAATGAAACTGAGACAAAATAAAGCGCATATTTCCTACATGAAGACAATCTTCCAAAACAAAAATTTGAAAATTTGTTCAGCATTGACAATGAGTCCTTATCCAAGTATAATGTACAACTGACTGGTTGTGATTTCAAAAACATTATTATTAATTGTTAAAATGTACCAAATTGTCACATCTTCTGCCGTTTTTATAAAAAAAAAATTTCTTGCTTTAAGTACATTTTTAAACTATTGTACACTCAAAAGGGGTTACTACAAGAGACAAAAACAAAAAAAGTAGTATCCCTACTTACGATCAATTAATTGGAGTCTCACAACTCATAAATTTGTATTGTTACTTATCATAATAAATGGTATATACAATTTAAAACCAAAAACATAAATTCGTTTTTTTGTCTGCCTTAATAGCAATAAGGAAAAAGTCACATAACGTGTTACATAATCTAGACAGTGAATGTAACAAAGAGGGGGTATACATAATAAAAAAAATCAAGATGAAATTATAAAATAATTTTTATATTTTGGTATTTGTTTTGTTTTTTTTCTCTTGAGTCCAAACGTAACTTAATTACAACAGGGTAAATCTTGCCACATCTTATTCCTTCGCATTTCTTTTGCGTCCTTGAAGATTTTGAATTGCCCCTTTTCCAGATGAACTTTTGAAAATGACGATTTTAGTAAGATAGGACGAGTACTAAGCACATATTAATATATATTATATATATTTAGTTGTATGACAGTTCTCAGGATAAGTCTTTTCACAAAATAAAAATGCTGCACAGAGTGAAAAAACGGCACTTCAATTTCAGAGTACTTCACGTTTGAGTTTTTTCCCTTCCTTAAACACTATAACTTCTTGATAGTTTTCACATGAGTTAACAAAACTTGTGTGTAGATTTTGTTGTAGTAGTTGATTTCAAGATCTCATTAAAGAGGCGAAGAAAATTAATCATAATGACGTGATAATAATAGTATGTTATAATATAAGATTCGATGATGCTGCGATTGAATGATAATGTTGAGAGGTTTCACTAATCAAAAATTCCGCAGTCCGCAGGGTTACCGTATATCCCTGTCGAATCAAATTGAGTTCGTTAACTTTTTGACGTTTGACTTTTACCAAACTTCTTTTTGAAAATCAGAAAATTTTTGTTCATAATTCACTCACTTATACAAAATGAAGTCCCGCATCGATGCTACAAAATTAAATACGAAAATATTATTAGTATATCTTGAGGAAATATACAATTGTAAAAATGCGAAAATCATGATGCTTCTTAATTTGTCACTTACGAGGTAGATTAAGATCATTTACTCGATGCAGTCTTTCTCTTCCAAAGCATTGTCGAATTACGCGACGAGATAAAAACATCAGTGGAAGTGGCTCAGCTATATTGGCATAATAGTGTTAAATTTAATTAATTTGCATAGAAAGTGAATTTCAATACAATTCAAAAGAAGGTTCACTCACGTTCAAGTCCACCAATGTATTTCATAGTGATTTCGCAGTGACCCCATACAGCAGAAACAATCGGAAATAACTAAAGGATAGACAAAGTATTTTAAATGACTTTTATAATCTGTTCCGTATCCTATGAGTTACTTTGTATCTCAATGTGTTCATATTCTAATATCTTTACGTGTTACAAGCGTCAAATAAAATTTAGGAATCTTTGTAGGACTCACTTTTTTGCCTTTTAATCCACGGTCTATACAAGACAACCAAAAGAATTATTCATTAATAAATCCACATTTATAAATATAATCAAAACTCTTTATATATAGAATGTGTTTATTATTATTATTACCAAATGCACGACCCAAGTATTGACCATCAACCACAAAAGACAGAGTTCCTTCATCCATGTCTAGAACGACTAAGAAAGTGTCTGAAACATTCAAAACATTGGTAGATTAAGAAAATATTCACTCAAGTTGACCCAGGAGATTTTTTCCAACTTTTTTCTGAAATATTTACCTGGCACAACGAAATTCTCGTCAGGTTTCAATAAAGCTGTTGGAGAAAATGGTAATAACACATAAATAAGTCATATGTATAATTTTTAACTTTATTGTAATCACGTTTAATTATAATGATGACATACCTGGGTAGGTGCTACCAGTTGAAGTTGTATTTTTACTATGGAATGATTAGAAAGAAAAGAATTATTAATAACTATTATTCATCAGTGAATTAACTAGAGAGACAACGGTACTTAGGTCGTTGACTAAAAAATGTTATGCCTATTGAGTCTATTGCAGACTCAGACTTGTTTCAGATTCGAAAACAATTTAACTATGTAACATGTTGAATACTTACGAGTCATGATATAATTTATTTCTTCCTAAATCCCATCCCCAAGACTGAAAATTAAACGTAATTATTATTACAGATGCATATGTAGAATAATTTTCTGGATTACAAGAGTTTACTTATACACTCTAGGCTAGAGTCTCTAGCCCAGAGTCTCTAGGAAAGAATAGTATCATTACCTGATCATTACTCCCAACTAAACTTTGATAACCGACTGAGTTGAGAGGAGCCTCTTGGGTAGCTACACCTACAAAACGAATAAAAACAGAATTAACACTTTAAATCAATAAATTCGGGTCACATCAAGTTTTTGACACAATCACAATTAAAATCTGTTTTAACAACTGACCGACAACTGCGTGAGTTCCTCGTTCTGAAATTATAGAGCATATCATCTTATTAACTTGCATAAAATCAAATTATTTTCTAGAACATGTACTGATACTAGTGATACTATGTACTACTTCTCCGTCTCCGAATTAGTAAAATAAATTAACAAAACTTACGACGAGTACTCCAATGGATTTCCCATACATGGAGTCCTCTTGTAAAGCCAGTCTTCCCGCGAATGCAGTCAGTACTTTGGGCAACTGGATGCCGGTGGAATGTCAACTGAAAGACAGACGGAATGCAATCAGTAAATTTGTTTTTTTCATACTATTTTCTTTTTTTAAAATGTTGTTGTGTCTCACCTTGTCATCCTCTTTAACGAAAATATTTAATGACCGGTCTTCAGAATTCCAACTGTCGAACAAAAAAAATCACACCAATTATGCATGTCTTCTTAGTAAAGTCTATTTCGCAATATAGAAAGCCTCATCCAGAAATATGCCACTTACGCGTATTTTAATTGAACTTCTTTGACGGCTTGTGGCATGTCAAGGAGCATATCCAGCCGGGGCGGAAGTACTAAAAAACAAAAAAAGGTTAGATATTGAATAAATAAACTAATAATGAATTTACCCTACATGATCATTTGCAATTAACTACCATTATTTTCATTAAGTAGGTACAAGCCATAATCGTAAAAATCCTTACCGGGTTCTTCAGCCAGATCACGTGGCCCAGGCGTCCTTGTGGTCACCACTCGTTCACCTGCTTTGCCTCCTCCGACTGCAATTTAAAGAAAGTATGTTGTTAATTACGATGACTCACGGGTTGGTAGTCACTACTCCCCTTTCTCCAACTTTTCTGATTAAATTTTAAATAATATATCACAATTTCCTTCAGCTCATTACCTGAAATTTTCTGACCCATGTTCATTCCACGATGCCTAGATCGAGTCCGCAGGAATTTGTGGCCTCCACGTGTGTAGTATGGCAGAGATCTGGAAGGATAAAGTGAAGTAATTCCAAGACTGACGGGTGTTGAGGGTGGCCCCACAGAGAGATGCCTTTCACAAAGACGTAAATTTGCCTCTGCTAGACCGGGCCCTGGACCTACAATCAATGACAATCGTTACAGAAAAGTACGATATTGCATAAATATAGTAATATTACTAATATTATATTAGAATATACTTACTGGGGAGAAGAGATGTAGCGGCAACAGCCGCACTAGTCGTCAAACTTCCAAGACTATTTAGACTGCCTCCGTTTAAATAACTCAAAGGATGAGGATGTGCCCCTCCGAGGGCTCTTGAATTCAATTGAGGCAATTGCGAAGTACACCCAGAATTTGTACAACCACGGGGTGAACTTCCTAAAACCTGTCGACTCTGGGACCTGTAAATACAAAAGATTACAAAAATTAACAATTTTTCCCAATTTTTTCGTAGTATACTCTCATACAACCTTTGAACCCAATACTTCTGCCATTACATTTCATTTTCCCTGATCATCTCCATAACTTCTTCATGGACAGGTGGACACTGATCTTCATATAAATTTGACAGATAATGTCATCACAATTCACCCAACACAGAACATTTTTGCAACATCATCACCAAGAATCACATCACAATGTCACAAACTAATAAAGCCTAGCAATGTTATCCCGAAAAAGAATAACAAATAGTAATTAAGAATCAGTGACAGTATCATGTCAAATTATGAATTCTTTTCACTTCTTCATATTTACCATCTCTCATCCTGCATAATAATTTCATACACACTTTGTTACACATGGAAAACAAGCCGCCTACAACTTTAACGAAATGACAAAATGATTTACTATGACACTAGCTGCCTTTGAAACAAATAGCAAAATGGAATACACGTAGCTATTGTGAAATTGCTGACTGTCTACCTATACAGAGTACAAACATACGACAGGATAAATACACGTTCACAGACGAATCAATTTTTTCAAGAATCCTTCCCATTAACATTCAAACAATCATATGCTTAGGACATGAGTGTATCATTGCCTTGTAAAAACTAACATTACTTTCCTTCTCTATCTGGTGTGTGTACGTACTGTGTAGTGAAACTGAGAATGTTTCTCTCTCTCACATACAGTTCAGTCATTACTAATATGTGTGCACATGTTACTACTTACTGCACAGTGTAACATGATTATGACAGATTCATATAGGCTATCCTGCAATTAAGATTTACAATGAGCACCTTTCCGTATGCTGTACATCATAAATGCACACACAAACACATACAACAATACCAATCATACTCACTTGAATCACGAATCAACAACCACATTATCCAATGTTTCCTCTGCACTCACACGTACATTTTTGTGTTGTATTAATACTGTCTGTCTACCCTTCCTCCCTCCATACGTAAGTACACATTACACAAACACATACAAGGTTTGAAAAACCAACTACTAACAACCTTCAACTATTAAAAATCTTTTTTCTCCCTTTCATGTGCTTCGTACACATATTATATTATCATATGACCATGCCATTGCTCATATAACACACATCTTTCTATACAATGGTTGTGACTAATGCCAATAAAGCTACAGTAACCTTTCCATATTCCACATACACATTTTACTTCCCTTTTCATATTTACATGGCCGTATATATGTTGTAACGTAACCTCTATCACTCCTGAACATCATCATCATCATCGTCACATAATGTACATTTTAAATCTCAAATTTTGCGAAATAAAAATTCAAAATATGGCAAATAAAAATTTTTTTTACCACATTTTAAAACACTTTATACAACTGTATACAACATCCTAACGAAAAATATCTATGTTTATCTTCACTCTTATCTTAATGTTGTTCTTTTGTTATGTCTGGCACTAAATAAAAGTATGACCAGCTCAACTTACTGGACAATTAAATGTAAACTTCCATTACCCAGCCACCAACAAAAATACCAATGTCATAATAATACACAAATTCAATTCACTATGAAACCATATACGCCACCATAAATACCAAGCAAATAATATGAACTTTTGAAAATAAAAATAAAACACATATATTGTCACCTGGATATTAGGACATCACCACACGACACACAAGGCATCATAGCTTAAAATTCTCAAATATTGATTCCTATTCAACATATAGTGCTTTCCCCTTTAGGAGTATAGCCGTACAATTCAACAAATAAAATCCAGACGAAATCGTACACACAGATAAACTGATTCCAGTATATATGTCTCTCCACTATTATTCTTATATTTTCATATTCTGTTAATTCCCAGAACATCAATTGAATTGATTTAATTCACCAATAAATTGTCTGCGTTGACTTCAACACCCCTCAATATTGGTTATACTGGTGTATACGTGTGTCTATGGAGGAGACAAACCGTAACTCACAATTGTTTTTAAGTTTGAAGCAAGTACGAAGAATACACCAAAGTAACACACAATAACACATATATAGTGGCTATGTAGTAGTATCTTGTGTACTCTCTAGTCTCTTTCCAAATACGATATATTTTTTTCCCGATCAATACAAGGAAAGTGTCAAATTTAATAGTCTCAAAAATATTCTGATCCACAAATCTAAAATGCAAATTTTTTACAATGACACTCAAAACACTTCCCCCTTCACAGCTATCTGTACTCAGTACTCACTACCGGCACATTCTCTCTACTGCCTTGATATTCTCTAGACCCACTACTACTACTGTATTGTACTGCGAATCCCTTTGCATACACATAAACCTTCGCGTCTCCAGTTACACACTTCACCACTCCATAATCACATGAGAGACAAAACTACACACACAAAATAGTACATATAATAGTTTTGAAATGTCGATCCAGTCAATGTCTTATTGCCACTAATTTTTGCTCTGTTGCACAACACAAATAGTATCACATGGAATAATGTATGTTTATATTTTGTCTTCCCTCCTTCTCTTCCTCTATTCATGAGACATCACAGATTTGAAAAACAATATATTTAGGAGTCTCCAAAAAATCACACAAACAATATTTATTCCCTATTTCTCCCCCTGCCACACACAAAAAATAGTTTTCTCAGATTTGACTCGAATCATTTGAGTAATACTGCAGTCGATGAGTAATACTGCAATCAATGAGTGATCCAAAAAGATGATTTTGTACGTGTTGCACAAAATTTTGAGGACCTCCCTGATCAACAAATATACAACAATGTTCCAGACTACTAACTTCTTTTATGTCACTTTCCACTCAAATCACATCAGACATCAAGTTGTAATACATTTCCATTTGACTGCTTTTTCGCGATAAATCACAATTTCCTTCACCCAAGAACTCTCAAAGAAATTATTTATTTTACACACTACAAGGATCACAAGGTACACGTTTCCCCCCGAGTTTTTGACTTGAAACACGTTAGCACACTCCTTTCCTACTGACCAACGATACTGCAATTAATCAATTGCCCATTCAGTCTATACCACCTTCCGAGAACAAAATATCTTGTCTAATACGGTACACTTGTGTATGCCACAAAACCTTCCCCTCTCTTCTTCTTCAGTTTTATGAGAAAGCATTAACATTCGCCGCGCAAATACTGGTTCTTCAATCTCCGTAATGCACGTCTGCTCTTCATCCACTACTGGTACATATTGAGCCAAATGTGAGACACAGACAACAACAACACAGGAACGGAGAGATGGAAATGCCCTTGTAAAAAAATTGCACTCTCAGTACACACACACTTCCACTACTTCTTTAAAATTAGTTTAAGAGTCCCGGCCGGCAGAAAATGATCAAATCAATTTTATTGAATATGCAATCTCAAACACTTCTTTTTCTCTTGATTACACCTCTTTCCAGAAAATGACTATTCCAAACCACAGTCTCCAGACCTCTCACGCATCAACAACAGTCCACAGGAGAGAGAGAGAGAGAGAGAGAGAAAAAAACGATCAATAGAAAGACACACAGAGTTCTTGGGAACAAAGAAAAATCACAAAGAGTGGGACAAACATACACTCTCTTAATACTCACTTTCAATTTGTGAATATTCACCACAATTTTGTCTATTCCATCATATTTTTTCCCCTGTCTCAAAACTTTGCTACATAATCCCAGTGTGAGCACCAACACACGATATATATTACAGAGAGTACACACAGATAAATTATAGTAAAATGCTGTACAGGTCACAAAAGTCCGTCAGAGCTAGAGAAGTTTAACTGCTGCTATTGTTACAATAAGCTATCGTCAGTCTGCAGAGTAGAGGTAGTCCCAGACACAAATAATAAATGTTCCTCAAACTGCACACAACAACAACACGAACGATGACAACAACACTCACATCCCAGACACATTAGCACAATGCAACCAAAAACGCAGCAGCAGAAACAGCAGACACTTCGTTTTCCAGTCCTCGAAAAACCTTTTTATTTTATGTACCAATTCCTATATTGAAAAACAACGTCCGTCACATGCAAAAATTCTTCCTTAACCAACACCACTACTGCCTCTCCACCTCAATCCTGTAAGCACAACAAACACGACTGTGTATATTCCCCTAACTTCTCCTCCACACTTTTCCTTTACTAGGAGTATCACTCCACCTCATACTCTCCAACCACACACATACACAATTCATGCTAAAAACTCTAAAGAAAAATGATTAGGCGCCCCTGAAAATCTCTAATATTATTACGTGACATATCTAGTTGTATGTACCTTATCCCAGACATCACACTCCATACTATCCTCTCCTATCCACAACTCCTTATCTCCTCGCCTACCTTGCAGCACTGCACACACATACACACAACACAATATCAATTCACAACACACAATATACAATGCATAGTAAATAATAATTGAACAAAGGCAATGCTCAGTGTCTTTTTTCTTCCTCTCCCTCACTCATACATGCATGTATGCATACATCCATTTTACTTCTCCTTTAATAAATAAACCACTAACAACTCACAGAAATCTACCTAAGTCTTCCCTTAAATTATACTTGCATCATATTCTAAGATTTGTAGAGACAGCATCCACGTACATATACACGATGATGATATAATATTGTGTATCCAAAGTACCAAGTGAGTACCTTTTTTAGCGTCATACAAGTATGTAAGTCAATGCAACTATACACACACATACACGACATTTTATTACAATTATATATTTAGCTGAGTCGGGCATAGGTACCTCTTGATTCAACTTGACTCTACACATGGCCAACAATCATTACAATTTAATGCATAAAAACTACATATGATCCAACGCAATACTACTACCATGAGACGGAAGACAAAGAGATTCTGTCTCTCTATTCTTTTCTTCTCTCTCTCTCTCTTTGTTAAAGGAGTGTACGAAGGCTTATATATCTACATCTCTCTGCAGACTGGCTACGGGTTTGTACAAGTCCAAGGTTTCCTAGCCCATTGACCACAATTTCGGACGCAGTGCACATTAACGTACATCCTTCTCCATGATAATATGTAATCTTTATCTAAATTATTACATTACATACTCTTTCTCATTTCTTTTAGCAATCCATCACTACATCAAGCTACTATAATAATCCTCCTTCTCGTCTGCCTGCATGCACGACATTTTTGTACAAAACCTTTCCCTTTCATTTACATCCATCCATGCATTTTTACGAACATCTTTTTCTTTTTGCAAAAAATATCTTTCTGCTAATTTAATTCATCCTCTCGTTTGATTATCATCGTTGTGCAGAAATATTCGCCATCTTATTTTACTTTACAATGTGTACTAAAATGTTCAAAAAATAACAATAGACTTCCAAATTTAGTCAAAGCATTTATGACCATTGTGCAAATATCTTCACTAAATATTCTACAGTACACCTGTGCTGTACAACAAATTGTCTTCCTTTCTGGATATTAGTTTTTTTAACACCAAAAAAAATCAAAGTAGATAATTTAAATCTCAATGACAAACTGACATTTCTCCCTGCCCTTCGACTCAAATAATTAAATTTAACAATTATTACAGTCCCTAGCAAAACATTAACATTTATTTACACAAAATTACAACAATGACTTGAAACACACACGAATGAAATTAATTAAACCTCTCCACACTTGACTTCCAAGCTTTAAAAAAACATCATCATCCCTTTTTCACTTTTACACCAGTGTCGTCTACCAAAGAGATCAAAAAATTTCACTTTCCTTGTGTACAAAAGTCATTTTTTCCGACATCAAAGAGAGAGAGAGAGGAGGAAAAAAAACAAGCATCAACCATTTCAATACCTAAACTTGAACTACATACATTTATATAATAAATATATCCTCTAACCATATTGTCTAGAGCGTCGACAATAACAACAGTCCTTTTCGTTACCACAGTCGCTATAAGAAATTATATTCACTCTCTCACAAACACAGCAAGCTATACATGCATATGTATAAATTACTACTATACCTGCAGACGAGAACACACACACAATTTTACGCTAAGAGTGGTGGACGACAAGGTCAGTTCAACTTTAAAGGCTATATTATTAGTATTATAATACCTATGTCATGCCTGTCTATGGATGTGCAGTCAAAGCCAGTCGAGCTTCAAGGTGTGTGTTGTCTTGTGTGTTGGTTGCATTGCCCATGCGATACGAATATATACATAAATAATTACCCAAAGGCGCAACAATACATACTTTCTAGCTACGCAACGAAACACACACACATAACAACACTCTCACACACTTATTTCCCCCTCTCCTTTTTACATATACCCTTTAACTCCTTCTTTATTTCTACATAGGGACATAGTATATTGTGAAAAATTGTACATGCCAGCCAACAACAACAGAAAATACACAGCTAAACGCACATTTAGTCTTCCTCCTGAATGCATGTGCTCTTCAAAATTCACTACTATCATTCCAAAACCATCACCTTAAGTCACTTCCCTTCTCCCCACTCTCCTTATCCTAGCTACTAATACTAATAAATGGACAGACTGTAACCTTCTCCATCCCTACAGTTAATCGTTTTCATTTTCATTAACTTCCCAGATAATATTATTTATTATTATGCTTGTATTTTATACAGATACACCTTGTTACACACACCGACACCGTCCTCACACACACACTAGCCTACAAAACATGAAGAATCCCACCATCCCATTACGAAATCAAGTGCCAGACAATACTTCCATGTAAATTGTAAACAAGAAAAATGTAAATCAGAGACAATCAACAAAGAGAGAGAAAATGACCCAATGTTATTAGCGTCCGTTCGCACGCTAATACAATTAAATTTAATTGAGCCAACTAAAAACTAGGAGCAAGAGCAGAGACAGAGCATAATTTTTTTGTCTTCTTCTTCCATGTGTACTCACACAGAATTCCCTCTAGTCTCAAACACAATACGATAATATGTATTTTGTTCATTTTTCCATCACCACTATTATAACTACTCTTTTACTCATTTCACAAACACTTGCAAAATTCGAAAAAATGACCTTAAAAAATATCCTTGTGGACGAAACACGGTCAAGATTTTCTCATTTTCTATACGCTATAACTTACAGACTGTAGGTTATACATCAAGACATATAGGCATCACATCTTTACATGTATCCACTGTGCTCACAATCGATTCTCATATTTGAACATTATAAACTATTAAAAAATATACAACAAAAAAACCCCTGCATTTTTTATATTACATCAACTGACTCAACTATGACTCTATCAGCCTCTCTCATTTCGCTTCAACAAATTGAGAGAGAATTCTACACACTGCAGTACAATCTCTCTATGTAGACAGTGCCAAATCCTCCTACACAGTCATACTACACATAACCAACAACAATCTCACTAACTCATATACCACAATGAAACAATTAATAAAATACAATTACATATATACGACTGTCTGATACAATCAAGACTCAGTCACAATCAGATTTCCTGTGTGTACCATTGCATGTTGTGATCATACACGTATTATTATAATACACATGGACCCATTACAGTGACAACAAAGTACACGATGAGAGACTTGCTCATTCACTCCCTTTTTCTACGCTGGCCCTCATTGTTATTCGTGTTCGCAGTGATGCTGACAAAAATAATAATTTTTCTACCTTTTGCCTTGTATGTCTCATGGCAGCTTCCTTAAGCATTGACATCCAATTGTTCCCTATGCATGTAGACATTCCCCATACATGTCCACAGTGCATTGAAACAATTTTAAGAATCCCTTGCATTTACCCTTACTTTCACACACGCACACATTGTATTTAACTTGCACCCTAGCTTTTCTTGAACATCTTTCATTTGACCATTATCCTTCACCCAAAGCTTTTGTCAAGTTTAACCGAAAGGTAAAACTTTGTTATTTCTTCTCTCTGTCTCTCCTCCACCTGATATCCTCTATCTCAATTATCTTAATAAAGTCCACAATTTTTACTTCAAATCTAAGATAACAGACTAGCTTTTTTCCACATTCAATTTGTACATGGCAGAGGACAGAGTGGCGATAAAATCATAATTACACCTTTCGTCCTAGACTGTGTATGAGCTTCCGTCAAAATACAAACCCACAATACTTAATACTTCTCGATTTAATTCTATAACTAGGAAATCCTCTCAAACTTAACTTATCCCTCACCCACACTCACAAATAACAAAAGAAGTGCAAAAACATCCAAAGAACACTAATCACAAAAATTCCTACTTCTTGTTATATGACGGGAAGCACCTCGAGTAATCTTGACAGACAGTAATAAAAAAGACAATAAAACTATTGGTTGGGTTGGAACAACAAACAACAATTGTTTGTGTTTGTCGAATAAAGTGACAAATTGACGATGCTTTTAAAAAATTTCACGATTGACAGTATTACACTGCACTAGGGAGTATGGTACTTACTACTGACTTACGTATCCTTAATTCCTCAAATTCTTTTGAAAACAGGTACAGAGAGTCATGGAGCTAGCAGAGCACACACAAACTGCAGTCAACACTGTCACTGTGTGACAATTAACTGAAGGGTTGAAGTGAAATGCACACAAATACGCACACACAAGTTCAAGGTTAGAAAATGTCACTCACACCAAACCCCAATGTTTTGACCCAAGAAATCTAAACAACTGTCACGGGACTTTACTTGTTCTTCTTCCATACAGATAGGCTCATAGTTTCTGTACTCACTCTAAATTTCAATATACAACTCTACTACTATTTTTTTTGCAAAGTAATTAAAATCAGCCACGACAGGACAACCACAGTAGTTGTGTGTATTTTAGGAATGAATTAACCTTCCACGGATAAAAATTGACTCCAATTGACACTCACACAGCCCGAACGTTCAACCGTCAACGTTACAAGTACATAGTGACAACACGACTGATGACGAATAATATGATGTGATGATGAACATATATACATTAGACAGTATAAATAATCTCTCATATGACAGTTATTGTCCCTTTCAACAGAATCTATTTAAATTCATCAACAAAACATAATCACTATTATTATTATCTTCATCACATCGTATTACCATCATCATCAGTACACATTTTATCGTTTAGGATAGTTCACTTAGTTTCACTTATAGGATACACCAACCAACAACTTGGACCATTCAACTTCCGCATTCAAATTTGCACTTCTCACCCTCCGTCAAAATGTTATTTACACTGATTACATTTAATCAGTCAAAACTAAACTAAAATTTGTTGTGATATCAAAAATTTAATAACTCTTTGCAAATACTTTCCGAACCCCTTCCCCCCAATGATTAACATGTGAAAGTAGTTTCATATCAACGTTTTTTCCCCAATAATTTTGACAACTTTGTCACTTACACACACACATTGAGGATACTGTAATAGTAGTAGTATAATCTGTGCAGCTGCCGGCATCCATGGATATGACTCCTTCAAATCAAAAGTCTACAACAAATAGTCTAGAACGTTGACATTGATTTTCCATAATGATATTCTAGAATTCAATTTTTTTTATCAACACAACAATAGAAGAATTAACACTTCACAAACGCACATACGTTTCCTCTCCTTGTTTGATCCTACCCCTGACCGATAGTCTGTTGACAATCAAATTTAACTTGGATAGATAAATTAAATTTGATTCAGTACTTTCTCAACTAACTAAATACATCATCCACTAATTCAAATTTCTATATTACTCTCCAAACTCTACCGTCGTCTACTCATACTGTAATTTGCATTAATTTGTTACTTCACTACAACTTTATCCGAATCATCATTCAATAGACGAACACGCTTCTCTCTTTCTGCTTCTATTATCCTCCTATCCTACGTAGAAAATGATAATAAAATCAACTGCATCAATCAGCTCAATTTTCATTTTAATTCAATCTGAAAGTCTCAACTATCCATTTTCATTCCCTAGTAATTTTCATTAATACCCACACTCACCAACTCATCAGAAAATAAAATAATAAAAATAATAGAAGCAATGTGCAAACAAGACGGATTAAAATTCAACTCATATTTTGCTTAGACTTGGTAATTCACTTCAAATGAAGAACACAATCCCTTTCTCCTTCAGTGTGTCCCTTCCTAAATACATGCATTACTACCAACCACCTCCCTCTCTCATAATATAATTTCCAAAAAGTATTTTGTCCACTTTTGCTTCATTTACTTTCTCAGGTTTCTCAATTGCTTTTTGGCGGAAATCAATAGTCACACAGTCAGTTCACCCTACAGTCAACGAGAAAGGCTGACGACGCCATTTTACAGTTCAATACAGGAAAAATTCTCGCTTGTCTACCCTCCAGAACTCCATCATCATACAACATACATACACACATATATATATTCTCCTTATAATATAATACAGTTCTATCTCTCTCTCTCTTCAAGAGAACCCATCTTATGAATTACGTCCAATCTCGTTCCTATGCTCCGATCTACACGCATTCCCTATACTTATCAACCTCTCTATATAACCACACAAAACACAGGAGATATGTACATCGTGCGTCTCTCTCTCTCGGAGAGGGGAGCAGATATAAAAGTGAAAATCCATAGCCACACTCTCTCCTTCATACTTGACTCTCCTTCGAGAGAGGGGAAGAGAAAGAGGAGAGAATTGTGGAGCTTTGTATCGAAACTAGTCTACCCAGTCAGATCCAGTAGCAAGCAGCCCTTGCAAAATTCTGGTACACACTACTCACTGTCCCTTTTATACTTCCAGTAGTGATTTGGATTTTAATAACAAGACCAGACAAGGGCATTTCATCGCAGGGCCAGAGTACACACTATACAAACACTTAAAAATCACAAGTTAGTCTCTCTCAATCAACCAAGACCACTATTCGCATCCACACAGGCTCTAATCATACAACAGTCAAATAAATATAATCCCTAGTCCCTGCTTTGACTAATGTACACCAAATTTTATGAAAATTATGCAAGTTTCAAAGGAGAGAAAATCATTACGCACACATTTTCCATCAACTTTTTCCTCATCATCACCAAAATATATTTTGGTTCACTTTCCTGAATTAACAAAAAAAATCTGAGAATCTCTTTCCAATAATAAATGTCAAAAAAATGTTTCAATTTGTACAGCTTTATCCACCTCATTACAAATTCCAAGTGTGTACAATCTATCCCAACCGTGCATAAATGCCAACAATATTTCACTTCTCTCCCACAATTCATTCCTCACATACACACTAATCTGATATCTTACTTTCTCTACACAAAATCTAATTGAAACATTGATTACTATTACTGATACACGCAACTAATTCCATCATATCCTTTTGTCGATTGTCCATTACCTGGAACATCTGTACCTCCAAAATACTGTGTTTAAGAACGAAGATCATTTGTGCTCCCCTCGCACACACTGACACAGCAGTGTATAATCCATGTTGCTTCTGTTCTGAAGACATCTGAAGAATCAGAGTCAAATACTATTTTTGTATATTTGCACATTTAATTCGCACGCACCTTCTCACCCCCCTCACACGCACCACAATGAATTGTCAGCTACACCACAACCAGCCTTCTCACGCGTAAACCCTGCATTTTTAGATTATGGCCCGGCTCTGTCAATGACACTTTTGGGGTTCTAATATTTTTAGCCTCCTTTCCTAAATACACCCATAAAAAACAAATCTAGGCGGAAGAGTACAACTATCAAAATCCAATATATGTACATGAAATATATTTAGTCAGCCAGCCAAAATTCTATTATTATCTACAAGGAAGGTCTCTGTGTTTTCGGTATCATCATCTTCTGAATACATACGTATGTGAAGTGTGTGTGTCTAATAGACATGTCTTCCCTACCTTCATCCATGTACAATTTTTCCTTTGTCTACGACAGTCCCATTCCACAAGATATAAATAATAATCATGTATATATCATTCATTCTCAACTCCAAGCCAAGATCAAGATTTCGAAACTCGTCAGCAAAAGTTTGACACACACACACAAAAGTGCAACTAAACATCATTAAAATTATCCCGCATATATACAGGGTGTATGTATGTGTCAGAGACACACACACATATTATTACCCAAGTCCATTTTCTTTCATTATACTATCCCAATCCATACATTTCTCTATCACCATTTCATGATAGACAAACACATGGCCAATTACTTTAAGGGTTACAATTACAAACTACACACACAGACGCACACAGTCTCCTTCGTTCGCAACCTAAATCAACCTCAGGGTATCATTAATATACTCACACTTCCGACTTGTGAGTGTCGCGACACTAAGCCGCTTTGATGAATAAACCGAATTAGGGCTATAATTCTAGATTCAAAATTATCACAACCCGAATAGAGACAATGGCCAACCCATATTTGGAGCTCATATCAGCCATGTTTCAGAATTTTTTGGATACTTCCTTGTATGCGAAAAAGTTCTCCAAAATTGATATTCTACGTTATAGCAAAGGAACAATCTATTAATTGCTGTAGAAATTAAGTGCCGATGTGTGCCGCACTTCTGAGATACCCGTA